>SMLS01075371.1:0-38120 GCA_004785975.1 Popillia japonica
AAAAAAAATAATTAATTCACACTGATACTTACTTACAAGAAGCAAACAATTATGAGGCAACGCAATAAATTACCAATGAAAGAAAGTATATGGTCTATTTTAGTAACCGAAGTAAATTTGAAATTCTTACCTGAAATATATGTCACAATTATTAAAAATAATATTAACTTCACCATGACGTGCGATGTGTTTAGAAGGTACTGAAGGTACTGAACTAGTAGTAGCTTTACTTTAAAATTGATTATTCAGGCAGAGGCAATCACTTACAAATATCATCAATGTTGATAAAAATTATCTGCTACATAGTTTATGCATGAGCGACTCTTTGATTTAATAATTGTACAATTTCAACGGTTTATATTCTGAAATCGAATACTATTTGTGTCACAAAGAGAGTAGTAACTATTGCATAATTACTTCACCGCAATTATGTCTTGCATAATATTAATAGTAAAATTACGCACTAGTTTATGTTATTACCGATTATACTGAACAGTGTTTGTATGATATAATTCCACTTCACTTGTGCTAGTTTTCTTTACTTTTTGTTTCCAATACATTACCTTTACCTACATTAAAAGTTATTAAAACGACATGAAATATTAAGTTTTTGCAAATTGGAGTAATGTAATGAACTTTAGTAGTCAATGGTCGTAAAATAACACGAGAAGAAAGCAGATCTATTAAAAAGAGGTGCCAGTTATTTGTCTAACTTGCTATTGCTTATCCAATCCTCTCCAGGACGATCTTTAGAAATTTAATTTTATTTCTAAATATAATTTTATACTTGATTAGCGACATCGTAGTTCTATTTTGAAATCCGAAGAAAAATACAATACTGCAATAGTGGAGTGACTCAACCATGTATAATGTAACTGCATTGTTCGCGGTGTTGCCAACAGATATACAGGGACTTTTGAAACATCGTTTAAAGATTTTAAGTGCAGGTAGTACGATCGAAATTAAGGTTAATATTCAAAATAAAGATATGTCCGCAAATTAACCGTTTACAGGATCTACATCTTCTTTCAAAGGAAGCGCGCACTCTTTCAAAAAACAAAGATTTTTCTCGAATTATCTGGCAATAGCTCTGGAAGATCGTTTACCGGTGTTGCGTACACTAAACTTTTCTAATAACACCAGAGACTCAACTCCAACGAGGTTAGACCGGAAGACCTTGGAGGCCAAGCAATGGGATCCAGCTCCCAGGAAATTCATTGTTAAGATGTTCCCTAACAGCACGCGCAAAGTGCAGTGGAGTTCCATCTTGCATAGACCAGAGGTTCCGTCTCAGATTTATAGGTAAGTCTTCCAAAAGTTCAGTTAAGTATTTTCAAGAACTCGAGGTATGCAGGAGCTGTTAAGCGTTTTGGCAGAAAAATCGTTCCTAACAATCGGTCTCCTACCATGCCTAACCAGATGTTCAGAGAGCAACGTTGCCGGTGTCTGGCTTCAACGGTATCATGAGAATTCTCGCCACCTAAACGTGATTGTTGTGGAAATTAAATATTCCATATTTAGTAAAACGAGCTCCATAAGTAAAAAAGATGTTATCAGTGAAACCTGGCCGATCAGCAGCTGTTCGCAAAAGAGCCACTCACAGAAAGTCCTTCTCGCTTAATAATCCGGAGCAGCAAGGGATTGTGCCCGTTGGATAAGGTAGGAGTACAGGTGTTGCTCATGCCGAGTTCTCCAAAAAAGATTGCTTGTTACACCCACTTGAGTCGTAATTATTCTAACACTAGTTTCGGGATTTTCCTCAATAATATTCAAAATTTGATCTTCTATCTGTGGAGTATACATGAAATTCTTTGCCGTTCAGTATCATAAGACCGCTTCGCAAAGGAACCACTTTCTTTTAGTCGCTGAAACAGCGTCTGAAACATCACATGCAAAGGCAATTGCCGTTCAAGAAACGTTTCAGCATAGACGCGACGTGCTTGTAAAGAATTTCGATTGGCACGACCGTAAATGAACTATCACTCATTTCAGCATTAGTATACGCAACCATTGTAATTGTTACAAATTGTTGTGAAACTTATAGCGCAGCCTTCTCAGTTTTCCCAACTTCAATTTATTGAAACATATTTATAGAATAACTGAAATTACTAAATATTGAACTGAGTGTTGCTTTTAGGAAATTTACAAATTTACTAGTTGAACTTAAAAATATTGAAGCTCCGATTTCTCAAATGCAAAAAATTAAAATTGACTCAATAATTAAGCGCAACCCTAATTTTGAAATATTGAAACAAATATTACTGGCTTGTTTTTCAGACGACACAATTAGCATTAAATACTCAAAACTAGTGCATTTTTTTAAATATGCTCCTGTTACAAGTTGTGACGTGAAAAGATCATTTTCACGACTTAAAAGACCTGTTATCATCAAAGCGCACATCGTTTTCTGCAGAAAATCTAAGAAAACATAGTACTTAATACAATTTTTTTATAATAGCAGTGAAAACGATTAAAGAAAATCAATGTAAAATGCAATTTCGCTTATTTATTAAATTTCGCGCAATAGTATACTGCCGGACGCCAATGCAAAATCTCCAGTATAGTCGGACACCTCGATATCTATTCAGCGCTTCGCTCGAACTATCACACAATTCAACTGTGCTAGTGGGCCACTAACTTATTTTTCCGTGCATTGATAATTATACAAACACAACAATTAACTCTAGAGTACTGGACTACATCAAAAATATATGAATACCGGACTATCGTAATATTTACTGTCATTAAAACACTTAGGTAATTTTGGAAACGCATTTGTTACAAAAACATTATTAAAATCAAATAATGCTAACTAGATTGTACAGTTAAGCACATAAGAGGCTAGTTCTACAGAAAGTTATTCTGTGTTTGTTGCACACATAGTGCATATATGTATCTCTGCGCTGTTCTCCACTGCTTGCACTGGTTGCAATACAAATGTAGTTGTCATACGCTTTTTATTACCTGGGCAATAAAACAAATCTTACGCTTTCTAGATTGACAAAGATGTCGAGAAATCACCTACATTTTGCCGAATATTGCGACGAAAACTTTTTATGTTTAAACTCTCCTTCAACAACTCCGCGAGATAACGGCTTACAATTAGTTCAATATTATATTGACACCTACTCAACGGCTTGTTGTTAAATTCCGGTGTATTTGAAATATAAGTAACGAATTTAATCTTGCAATGTTTATCATATCATAGAATATTACTATCGGCCATATTGGAGTTTTGCATCCGGAGTTCATATTAGAACACATCCAATCGAATGTTTCTACTCCACCTGGTATTTTATTAAAAATAGTAATAGTAATAATAATTTCACATTGATAAAAATTCAGTTCTCTCTTTTTTTAGTGTACGTGAATACCGGACCATCGTAAATATTAGGTACGACGTATCTACGAAATAACCAATTTTTCATTACAAAATGCAACAAGTGCACTCAGCAGTCGTACATATGTACGTATGATATTAAACGGAAAGTTAGCTAAAGGCACGCAGCGGTACTTACCCGGAGAGTACATGAACCTAAACGATTTCTGATGAACATCGTAAAATGAGGAATGTTAATGAGACCAGACCTTCCAATGGTTCAATGGTAGTGTCTTCCTTGTTTATTTGCATTCACTATTTGCACTTAACTGCATATTATGGCTATTATTGTAGTTTACTTTTACTACACTGTATCCAATAGCACAGTTTCTCTCGCCATTCACTGTTTCAATGTTGTACTACGCTCGCTTGCATCCGACTTGAAATTTTCAAGCTTTAAGTACATGATATATGTATCATTTATGTTACTAAAGTCTTATTAAGCACAAAATATCAGAAAATTGACGTCTAAATGGTTAATTGAATATTTTGCTGCTTGCTAAGACGAATGTTGAGTAAGTATTCCTTTAGCTATTCTTCAATAACTTTTAAAATAACTTAACTGTTAATTTTTCTGTTTTATCTTGAAATCCACAACTAAACGAGTATTACGTGTCTGAATCCATAAATTCTGCAAAAGACCGAATGACTTGATTGCAGTGGCGGCTCGGGGTGCTTCACATAGGGAGTGCATAATTTCAAAATTAAAAAGTATGATACAAAAACGCATCTAATACAATTTATTATTAAATGTAACACATGCCTATTTATTTGAAAAAGTTCACCTAATTTTGGGACATTTTGAGCAATTTTAGCCCGATTTTGACATGAATCATAGATCATGTTGGAGATTTCGTCCAACTTTAGTATGTGCTGCGGTCTTATATGCCGACCACATTTAGAAAGCCGCGTATTGGTGCCTAAAATCGAACTCAACGGTGGCTGGCGATGATTTTAGGGTCTGAAGGTCTGCAGCATGCCTAATGCAATGATCACCACAGTTTCGCGGTTTGGTGATGAGTTGCCGGTTGGTAATAATTTATCACATCGTAATTAGACCTAGTTGAAGAAGTGAAAGAGTCTAGTTAGTTTTAGACCCGATTTTGACCTGAATCATAGGTTATGTTAGAGCCTTCATCCAGCTCTAGTATGTGCCAGATTTGAATCTAGTGAGCCCGTTTAGGAAGCCGTCCAAAATCAATCGGAACGAATACTGGAAACTTTTGTTGTTTGCGTATGAACGTCAGGTACGTGCCTAATGCCATTAAAACCGCCGTTTCTTGACGTGGAGACACTATTATTCGGTGCTGACTATGCCTAGGCTAATTAGCTATTGGAGCCCAATTAGATGGAGTTGCATATGTGTAAGAAAAACGGATTATTTAATTTTGGTCAATTTTAGCCTTGATTTTGACCTCATATATAGGTTATTTTATAGATTTTCTCTAGCTCTAGTATGTGCTGGGGTGTTATATAGTAAATCGCATTAAGAAATCGTATCTTGTTGCCTGAAATTAAACTGAGAGGTTACTGTTAATCGAGTTTTGGGCCTGAACGTCAGGTACACGCCTAATATAGCTATCTTCGCAGTTTTTCGAGATAGAGACGTCATATTTGGTGGTGATGATGGTAGTAGGGTGTATTTTAAGAAGAATAGCTTATTTTATGTTAAAAACAACTTGCTTTGCAGTTATTTAACAAATAAGGCGAATAAAATAGAATTTTATTTGACCTAATTAGAGAGATTAATTTAAATTCTATCCACAATCTAACATTAAACTTTTCTATATGATGAATCTAAAACATTCTAAATTTTATTTTTTTCCTACCATTCTTAGACGAAATATATTTTTCAAATGCCCTTAGGAATTTTCATGTTTCGTAATTTTAGCACTAAGATGAATTAAGTCTCTTCTTTGACCAAGGCGGTTCACCGCCAAACAAGAGACACGGGAAACAAAACAAAGTATTTTTGATTTCACCCCCCACAAATTCAGTCATTTTTCTAATAAATATCCATTTTGAATTTTCTTATAACCTCTCTACCTTTAACAGCGTGTTTATTTTTTAAACATAATTGAGGCATCGGCCGTTTAAGATTTTTTGTTGCGATGTTTTCATCATACGTTAACCGCGAAAACGCGTTATTCTGTAACGCAAAGGCGAAATTCATCTTACAACAGCGGTAAGCAGACTGGAGATCTTGCTCACACGCTATGCGTTATACGATATGGAAGTAAAACAAAATACAGTTCTCCCCACCTTCAATGTAATGTTAATGGTTTAACAAAGCAACGGTTGGGCTTGTTATACGCGCCGCACCATGTTGCGACATCTAGCGCGATTTGAAAATAATAAATTTCTCGTTAGAATATCGGTATCTGCCGTTACGGACGTATTATTTCTTGACAAATTGGCGGCCACGTTCCTGTTCAATAAGTATGAATACGTAATAAATAAATACTTTCACAGTTAGTGGCCGCTTGGTTTGTTTTGTTTCAAAATTCCAGGGGGTGCAATTGCTCACTTGCTCTCATTAAAGAGTCGCCACTGCTTGATTGACTCTTTTATTGTGACAATGATAACTTAAATATCGTCTTTTGTAATTAAATTGAGTTTGTAAAAATTAATGTCACTCGTAGATACAAAATAAATTTCTAAGAATAGAATGAATAGTTCTGAGCAACTATTGTAATTCTCTGAAATGTTAATGATCGTATTACAAAAAAAAATTAATGCTGATGTTGTTCAATAGCGAGGTAGATCCACTCGTATTTTTTTATTAAAATATAAATATATAGGTAATAAATCTAACATATAAAGTGATTCCGGACAATGTAAAATTAATTATCAGTTTAGATCCAACATTTTCAGTAGACAATAATAACATTTCAGTAGATGAATTAATTTGTAGTATAGAGTATATTACACAAAATTCAGTAGAATCACATACACAAGAAACATTGCGGAACAAGTTAAAATAAAACCAAACGGTTTTAAAAAAATAATAAGCATATTATAGTCACTAAAGCCCATAAAGGCGAAAAGACTATTGTTATGTACAAAATTGATTACGAAGCCAAAATGAATTCATTATTAAATGACAATAACACATATGTTAATTTACATAAGGATCCCACAAACAAAATTCAAAATGAAAATAATCAACTAATTAGTAGTTGGTTAAGTAGTAATTATATAAACGAGTCTATTTCAAAAAAGTTAAAAATAAATAATTTTATAACCCCGCGAATTTACGGTAGGGGTAACCGGTATATAGTGGGACACGGTATATAGTGGAATTTTGCACTTTTTAACTACCAAATATTTATCTATGTATCACTACCGCCAGTTGAGTATGAAACGTTTGGTGTGTCAGGGATGCAACAGTTGTGAAAAGCTAATTAAATATACAGTTTTGGAGAACTAATAAAGTCAAGGTGAGGTAGCACTGTAATTTTTCTGTATGATTTACGGTTTTTTCATAATTAATTAGTAATTTACTTTCAAATTTCTTTCATTTTTTTGTCATAACCTCACCAACGCTTACGGTTTGTGTTACTAAGTTCAAAAATACACCAACACCGAAGCGGCAAATTTAAACATTTTAAATTTTCAAGAAATCGTGGTGGTGCATAATGGGACATTCTGTGATGGTGTATAGTGGGACATGTCTTTAGTTTGTCCCACTATGTACCAGCATAATAATTTTGTTTGAATTGGCCCACGAACAGAAAATACAAAAGATTCGATTAAGAGAAATGAAACAACGCCAAAAGGAACACAAACCGAATAAAACTGCGCCACAAATGAAAAACAATTTAAAGAGAAAATTATTTATAGACTCTTCAAGTTCGGAAAGTGACGTGGAACTAGAGAAAATCTGCAATGATTCAACAGACGATAGCATTACAGAAGAAAACGAAGTTCCAACCGAAAGTTAATTTCCTACAAAGAAAAGTATTAGATTCTATGTTGCCAAAATAGGAAGAGAATCTTGACTACTACCTAATCTATCTCACAAAAGAGTTAGGACGGACTTTTACATATCCATAAAAGAAAGATGACGATGTAAAAGAGAGGGAAGATATAATAATGAAACTACCTAAACCTGAAATAGCAGGGGGCACTGAACGGGCTTCCAAAAAGTTTAAATTTAATGTTGATTTAACTGATTTGAGTGTATATTGATGTGAAACGATGTATTTACAGTTATCCTTGTGATCGTATATAATAAATATTTTAAAGTTTTATTTTTTTCTTTGATATTCCAATGTGTCCCATAATATACCATGTTAAGTCCCACAATATACCGGGCAGTGGTATGTACTGGGGCATATGGTATATACCGGGACCATTGAAAAAAAACTAAACTGTATTGTAAAAATTGATTTTCATTGATAACAGTATAAACTTAATACCAATTACAACCTTCCGTAGAAACCGTGTCTCAAACAAATAAAAATTTGATACTAAAAATCGAGAATGAAATATATTGTCCCACTATAGGTATACCGGTTTCCCCTATACCTAAAATCCAGAAACTATTCCCTTAAGGCCCATTCTAAATTGTATGCAGTCAGCTACGTACAATTTATCAAAATTATTATCCAAAATTCGTAGTAATATGGCAGGAAATTCGGAGCAGAGTATAAAAAATTCGTGGGAATTTGTAAATTTGTAAATAAAAAAAATAGTACCATATAATTACGAATTAATAAGTTTAAATGTGGTATCATTATTCGCTACACACTACACTTTTAGATTTAGCTGTATCTAGTATAGATAAAAAGTGGGATTTTAATTAATATAAAAAACAGATTTTTGGAACTGCAATGGGTTCTCCATTATCTGCTGTAATAGTAAATTTAGTAATGGATGTTGAGCAAGATTCATTAAATAAACTTAATTGTCATGTTGAAGTTTACAAGCGGTATGTAGATGACAGAAGAAGTTGAAACGAAAACCTAGTAAATTGTAAAGGTTCTGGAATAAATTGATCCTTAATTGAATTAAAAGTTTTATAATTGACTTAGAAGTGGAAGAAAATAGCAGCAACATAAGTTTATTATTAAAATCATTGTGAAGAATTGATTATTTTGTCATGAATTGTGGTTGTTTTTTATAAATGGCGCAATGACTGATAATGAAAGGATGACCTTTCCTGTTGTGAGATGATGTAAAAGCTTGCGCCGGTTGTCAGCATAGTTATGACATTTAGAGGGATCTTTTTTTACCAAAGTGTTATCACTCAGGTTCGATTTTGTAACAACAAAATCTATTCTAATAACATCGTATTTGGCGTTGTAATACATAATACTACTTTCTCTATGTGCATGTATTTTCATAGCTGGTGGGCGTGGGTTTGAAGCTTATGTTTTTTAACCTCCTATCTTTTACTAATTGTTTAATAGTAAAACACTAACTCGCTTCAATTCACAAAACCACCCAAAGCTTCGACAAATTGCCAACGCATTTAAATAGCGAGGCGGTCATATTGTACCTATAGTGTTATCATTGTTCTGGTTATAGTATCTCTTGGAGAAATATAGATATTATTTTTATTATTACTAAATTGCAAATTCTTTGTAATTTACTCTCAAGTTTTTAATCATAAAATTTTATGAATCGAAAATTTGCTTTATTAGAACTAAATGATACTTACAATGTCTAGCTTAGAGTTTTAGTTTGGTATATACATTACCATCTGTGAGGTACTTAGAATCCTACAAAACCACACACCTGCAGAATTCACTGGAAGCTTTTGTTAATAGAACAAGAAGTAAATGGATAACAATTTGAGCACCTGTTGTAATATTTTTTAATCAAGTAACACAAGTTTCAATTATTTCATTTATTCCTTTACAGCAGTTTACTCACCCAATCCATTTGTTTTGATTTTTTGACTTTACTTCTTATTTTCTCTAAATAAATTACTTGCCAAATGACACTAAATTCATCATGGGTTGCCATTTAAGAAAATTCAAAATGGCTGTCTCAGACAAACACCAGTCTCTTAAAACAAATCAAACACGCATCAAAACGTGGATATTTATATACAGGGTCCTGCAGCTGAATTCCGGTCTTTGATTGCTCATTTGCTATTCAAGTGAAACGTTTTTCTGAAACACACGATGAAACTAGATATTAAGGAGTATATCTTAAAATTATTTTGGCTTATACGGGGTGTTCGGAAAAGAATCGGCATAATCACATATTTTTTTTAAATAGAACATTGTGTATATTTTTGCATTTTTGGATGTCACTGACTATTGTCTACACGTACTTATTTTATTTTTTAATTTGATGCGCTTGTTTAGTGGAAATTAATATTTTTGTAAAAAAATCGCTATTTACATAGCCCCATTAAAAAAATCAGTACTGCCACAAATGTGATGTTTACGATGAAATAATTGGGAATTCTTTTAGCAAGCCATAGAAAATACTTTGGGCAAAATTTCAAGCTGTTGCGACATACAGGGTGATCAGAATTCGTGATCCAATTTCGGAAACTTTGACTAACTTTTTTAGATTTTTTTTAAATTGGACACTCTCTATATTTTTGCATAAGCGGATGCGGATCCTAATTATGAACAATTTTTCATGATATGTTCCTATGACTATCTGTAGTCGTTTTTGATAAAAACGCAAAATTTAAAAATGTCTACGAATTGCATTATTGAAATATGTACATACGTAGATATGAAATGTGCTATGATTGCATAATTGTGAAAATATGAATACTGGCAAGTATGTTAATACTTATAAAAAGTTGGGTTACTATAGTGGTATGTAAATGAATAGAATATAATAGTGTTTCAGGCTTTGAATTTATATTGTAAAAGTTTATTTCACGGTATGAATAATTCTAAAGAAGAACTTGTAGATATCTTTAAATTAAGTGAAAGCGAAAAAAATTGCTTTCTTGCAAGCAGAATTTATGCTCAAAGATACTCTGATAAAAAACATCCAGATAAAAGATGTTTTAGGATGTTGTTGAAAAGGTTCATAGGAACGGGAAGTGTGAGGTATAAAACAGCAAATAGATCAAAACTTGTAAGAACTGAGAGCAATGAATTATCGTTATTTTTTAATGGCGACAGAAAATCCCACTGTCAGGCAAAAGGAAATTAGTGAAGAAACAGAAAGCAATGGGACTTTCGTTCAAGGAATTTGGTAAAAGAGTCACTTTCATGGATAGTAGGAAATTCCTTCAGGCATCGCTTGCGTCTTTGTTTGAATGTATGGAATGTATTTTAAAACTCTATTGTAGTGTGTATTTCCTTAGTTTGGTTTATCTTTTTCGTTGACTTTCATTTTGTTATTAGTTACATGTTTTGAATTGTAAGATTTTAGCAAAAACGACTAGAAATAGTCATACATAATTTATGTAATTAACAAAATTTGTCCATAATTAAGATCTGCATCCGTTTATGTAAAAATATACATCTTTCGTCTGAATGTCTTTTGTCAGGATAGTTTTGAGCATCAATTGAGCATAATAGAGGGGTCGTGAATACAAGTTCTTTGTTAAAATAATTCATACTCTGAAATAGACTTAAAATATAAATTCAACGCTTGTTACCCTATTATATTCTATTCAGTTACATATCACTATTGTAAGCCAACTTTTTATTAATATTAACATACGTGACGGTATTCACATATATTTTCACATTTTATGCAATTATAGCACATTTAACACCTAAGTACTACACAATGCGTTTCGTACACATTTTTAAATTTTGCTTTTTTATCAAAACTACTATAGATAGTCATCGGAACATATTAACAAAAATTGCTGACAATTATGATCGGCATCTGTTTATGTAAAAATATACAGGGTGTCCAATTTAAAAAAATCTAAAAAAGTTAGTCAAAGTTTCCATAATTGGATCATGAATTCTGAACACCCTGTATGTCGCAATAGCATGAATTTTTACCTAAATGATGCATCTGTACCTTGCTAAAAGAATTTCCAACTATTTCATTGTTAAACAGCGCATTTGTGGCAGTGCTGATTTTTTTAATGGCGCTATGTAAATATCGATTTTTTAACAAAAATATTAATTTCCACTAAACAAGCGCATCAAATAAAAAAATAAAATAGGTACGTATAGACAATAGTCAGTGACATCCAAACATGCAAACATATACGCAATGTTCTATTTAAAAAAAATATATTTGATTATGGCGATTGTTTTTCGAACACCCTGTATAATCTAAAATAATTTTCAGACATACTCCTTAATGTATAGTTTCACAGTGTGTTTCAGAAAATCGTGTCACTTGAATAGCAAATGAGCAATCAAAGACCGGAGTTCAGTTGCAGGACCCTGCATAATTTAATTGCTCCAAAACTCAAATCCAAATGTCACACCGTTTCTACAAATCCCCATTTGGTGCAATAGTTTATGCGCACCCTGTATGTATGCATGTGAGATGTCGGCAACAGTACGGTTATGGTTATTGCATTCTAGAGAACTACATACATATACATATATATTTAGAGATTAATACTTGCATGTTAGACGTTGAATTCTTATTAATAGTATATTGCCTTTTAATAGCAATGTACTTCTTGTCTGCTTACGTGAAAGGATTAGAGAGTGAGACGATTGAAAGGTTACAACATGTATAGAAGAAGACTATTAACATTATATTATCCTATAAATAAATCAAAACATCTTGGTAATACCATACTTATTATTTCTTCATTATCTACAACTCGTCCTTAACTTCGTCATAATTACTATTTTCTCTTAATGAAAGTTTACTCCAAAAGCGTTGAGCGCCTAGATCTTCGTCTGTGGCCATATACATATCTTCAGGACTGTTAATATGAAGATAATGCAACGTGTTAGTATTGTTTACTGGTGTCCATTCGATGTTTGATATTTTCGGTTTACTGCAATGAAAATTTTGATACTCTCAGTGTATAAAATAATACGAGTATAACAACTAATACTAATAGCTAACAACTAATAACTAGAAGCAGTGAGCAATCTCGTTCTAAGTACATATATACTTAGATGTAAATATGAAGACCTTCTTGGCGACGATACTTGGATAAATTACTGCTACTAAACCACAAAAAGTGTAGCTTAAGATTATATTATCGCGAAACCAAAAGTACCTAATCTTTTGCTCTTTTTGCTAAGACATAAATTAGTTTGGTTTCTTGAATGTTAATATGTATGTATATTCATCATCTACATATGAATACCTATTTTTTATTTCCAGGTACTATTCAGTTTGAAGTTAATTAAGACAGAATTGAATTAAAAATGAATTTACTCCACAGGAATCTTTTTCCACTAAAACCTTCAGTGAAGGGCAAAAGATTTCCGTGAAGAGGTACCACTCTGGAATAAATTGATGTTTAAGCTAATTTTGTTTAATTGATCTCAAAATAGAAAAAAACAGTCTAATTATTGTTAGGTTATCATTAAGCAATTATCTCACGCGCTTAAGCAAGGGTTATTATTAGAAACTACTGTAAAAATTGACAATATTTTATAAATAAAATATTAGTCCTACCCAGTTAGATAGTAATCCTTTGAATCACAATCCGCAAAACTAGTTTTGTCATTATTGCTAGGTAGTGTTAAAAATCTTACCCCCTGTGAGAGATATAGTAAAATTGACAGAATATAAAGCTACCGTTCAAGGTTGCCAAATGTTATCTCTCATTTAATTATGTACAAGAAAATACACTGCTCAAAAAATTACTGATAATTATTATTTTGACTGAAAAGGGCTGTAAATGATAAAATTAATAAATAAATAAAGAAGTTGCAAGATGTTAAATCGCATAAATATACAGGTCAAGGAATTTTAGTATTTCGCCTAATTATACGCTGACCAAAAAGTTCTCTTAAGCAATCCTCAGATTCTCCAGTACAGTGACAAGGCCATCTTGTTGGAAATATGCGTTTTAAGTTGTATCATCATCCAACTGATTGATAATAATGAACCGTTAACGTTTCCTGAAAAAATATTAGTTCAATGATTCGCCTTTGACTTATCGCTGTCCAAAATACTTATTTTCTCTGGATGTAGCGATTCCTCAGTAATTGCGTGTGAATTTCCACTATTCCAAATTCTTGTATTTTGTGAATTTAAGTATCCCGTTTTACAAAACCATGATTTATCAGTAAAGATGACTCTCTGTGAAAGCTTTCCATTATTACTGTTCATATTTACAAAACAAACACATAATTGTAGTCTATGTGGGTAATCAATTTCTAAGTCTTGTACTGCAGTCACACGGCACAAATAAAGTTGTAAATCTTTTTCGACGTTTGTGCTTCATCTTTCATTATTTTTTCAACACGATTGGCAAATTGGGGTGTACGTCTCTTAACTGTTCTGTTGCCAGATTTTCTTGAAAGAACAGTTTTAGAGTCCAATCCAATGGTTTCTTAAATTGCACATATAATCAATTGCAAAATGTGGAAACTCAATTTGAAATTCTTCGATGCAATTCTGAACTTAGTACACCAATATACCACCAATTTAATTACCAGTTCGATTCTTTTTTCTTTTTCATATCCGGAATACTCTACAATTTTCTTTGCATTGTATTCCGGTGGTGAAAGGATTGACCGATGACCTTCCGGCCATCATTACCAGGCAGCACCGGCATTTTCTATCTTGTTTTTCGACTGCTGAGAAAATACGCACGTGGAGGCTCCTTCCTTGCTCCCCTTCACCATAAAATAAAATGTTCAAAAATAATATTTAGTTCAAAACAAAATAACTAAAAAGACTTCTACATTTGACGTTTGTTTCATTTGTCACCACTAAATGTATTACGGTTTCGCCTTTCAATTTACAACTGCTGAGAGTTTGATCGTCTTTAAGCTTCTTACCTTGGTAAATTAATCTCACTGTGGGAACGGTACTCTTTCAAACCCTTCTAATTTCTTTTTAATGATTTGTATTTTATCTGAGGGCTCATTGGAAAACTTCGTTGAGATTTCAAAAATAATCATTTACACCACAAAAAATCATTTGCGCACAAAAAAGTATTGAAAAAATTACGGGAATTTACACGTTGGTGTCATTTTTCTTACCAGTTCTATAATAAGCCTAGTCTAAAAAAATCCTGTACTCTAAAGTGCCGACCATTTAAAAACTGATGTTTAAAACTGAGACAGAATTTGTTTAAACTGGAATCGACAAACGACATAAGAATTTATTTGCTAATATGCTTATATGCTAATAATATAATATGTAAAAGAAACCAAGTGCTCCTTTATCTACATACGTCTCTTTCTATGAAAATGTGAACTCAAACTGGATAAACTTTTCAAATGGAGGCATTATACTTCTCTAACAAAGCATTCCAGCACTTTCCAATTGCCCTATGTTTCTCCAAGCACATCATTCGGGCAAATTATGTTGCTGCGCATTTACTATACTTTTCTTGTTTGTTACACGATTAAAATGTGTACCTATTGATCGTGCCAATTACTTTTTGTAGGCCATGGAATTTTACCGAAATAATGATGTGGGATATATTGATGAATCTTCCGTTTCGGAGTTAAAAATTTTACTGGTGCCGCCCATAGTGCCTCGATAGAGTATCAATGCAAGCCCGAGCATAAGTTTTTTTGTGCTTACTTCACGAAGATAGTACAGTACTGGAAATAATAATGTATAATCTGAATGCGTGGCCATACTTCCATAAAATTTGCATAATGGCGAATAGATCGCGCTACTTGAGCGAGGAATGATTTGAGGGATGCACATGGCGGGTATCCTTCTGCGAGATCGCGCGTCCTCTCGTGCGGTCGTTGTCAGATGTGCAACGGGCATGGCAAGAATTGAGTGAGGTATGACGTACGCGCATTCAACTGGGAGCGGGACAGCTCGCGCTACCGCGGAACGCGAGGACCGCGCCCTTCTGTTCAGCACTATAACGTCGCGTACGTCGTCCTCAAGGCAACTTGGATTCGTTGTGCGTTGGAACGACTTTCACTCACTCCCAGACACCGCCGCACACGCTACTAGTGATTCAACGCAAGGTATCGGTGGGTTGCCGAGTGGCGGCACACTTTATTTTCCGACGAATCAAGATTGGAATTGGGCGTCAGTGACGCGCGAATTTTGGTTCGTCGGCGACCTGGTGAGCGTCTACTCGAACAATGCGTGCAACCAAGTTATATCCACCACTAGCAGGGCATTATGCTATGGCATGCTGTTACATATGGAGGACGTACACGTCTATTGCGTGTACCATATACTATGGCGGGTCGCCGATGAATGAAGTGCTACCACCCGTTGTGTTTCCCTATGTTCGAAGGCGCCCACGTCTACTATGCATACATGCACGACAACTGCTCGACCGCACGTTGCGCGTGCAGTATAGGCCTTTGTGGAAGAGCACTGTATACGGTGCTTATATGGCCAACTCGTTCTCCGGCTCTGAATCCAATCGAATATGTCTGGGATATGATCGGTCGGCCACCACGGCTAACATTGAGCAGGTATTGAGGCGAGTTGCAGCGGCATGGTTATCCATCTTTCTCGCTGCCATACGACGACTTATTGACGCTATGCCTCATCTTGTAGCGATGGTAAGTACCACTCGTGGGTGATATTGTCATTATTGATGCATTCTGTACCAGCAGGTTTACGGCACTCTCCGCAGGAGGGTAAGTTATAGTAGTTTAGTACTAGTTTTATACCAAATTTCATTGCGCTAGAACCACGCGTTCAGATTATACAGGGTGTACTCGTCAATTATTTTTAGTAGTGTATATTGGCTTATTTTAAATATATAAGCGCAATACTACATTTTTAACATTAGAGATTGTATGCAATCAATATTTTAAATTTATATAGGTATAACTGTTTTTAGTAAACTAGTAAGTAGTATTGGACATTATGATCTCGATCATTATTAATGTTTTCTTTAAATTTTTCTAACCCGCATACAGTACAATACTACAGTAATAGTTCATAATGGTAGTTTATATGGTGCTTATCTTTACGTAATGTTTAGCGATCGATATGTTAATATAAATATTTGTTGCTAGGAGGTATTCATTATACCAGCACTAATGCTAAAAGGTCATCAAATTTATCCAATATATGTATATACATATATGTATATGTTTGTACATACGTACCCGTTTCGCATAAAATTTACAAGAAATTCCAGGAATATTGACTTCATATTCTCGTCAGCGTTGGACAATTTTCCACTAGTTAAGGCGTAATAATGCAAATAGTACAAAATATCATCAGCATGGCTAGTTCCTATTCGAAATAAAACGTTTATGCACTACTGAGTACTGAATTCTTAATTCCAAACACCTACCTAAATCATCTGTCCGTTCAGTAAATAATTCCGAAAAGCTGCGTTCTCCTCGATATGATATTAGATAGAAGTAGACTGGTGATTTGTTGGCTTTCGCTTGTAGTTTCGCCGATATACCGGCATCTGCTTTAAAGTGTCTATCACCCAGTAACTTAATTAAATGGGTGTTGTAACAATTAATGAAAATAAGTGAAGTAAAAGTAAGAAAATACCTACTGTTATAAAATCATGCACATTAATGGATTCTTTGAAGTATTGTTTTTTAATTTTGTCCGTTATGGATAGTTTATAGGCTTCGCTAATGGTATAATTATAATCCAAAGCATGCGGTGCGATTGTGTAGAAATCAGCTTCAAGAACGCTTGGTTCATCAGTAAAATCTAAATAAAACAAGAGCATTCAAAATGACGAAGAAACTGCTTGCTACTTGTTTTCTATCACTCTTTAATTGTAAATTATTTAATTATTTTAATGTCTTAATAATAAGAACTAACTGTCGGCCTAAAGCATAAATATTACTTACATGCACCGGGAAAGATACCTTCTCGTTCAGTTACTGATGTTATCCAAGGAATATCAGCAACTTGATGATTAACCAACATTTTATAAGGATGTTCTGTTATAAATGCTCCATCATGCTTTTTCTCTATTACAGGGCCAAAGGGAGAGAATGGCAAAACACCGTATCCGAAAAAATGTTTAACAGCTTCTGTAATACTGTAAGCTGACCTACTCTTCAAGCAATGTATTAAATTCAAAGATGTATCTATTGGGCAACCAACTGATACTGCTAAACGTTTAGCTTTATCTAAAGATGCTTCTTGAAATGCCCATGGATTTAAAGCTGTTCCGCTTTGTGAATATCCTCTATGAAATAGACCTAAGTAGTTACAAAAATCGATTAACGATATAATAACGATGACTTGTATTACACTCACCTTTAGATAATGGCGAGAAATAATGATAATGAACACTTGCTCCACCTGCTGACATTCCTGTAAGTGTGACTGAGTCGGGATTTCCACCAAAATACTTAATGTTTTTGCGAAGCCATTTGAGTGCTTGAACTTGATCTTTTAAACCATTATTACCGGGTTGAATTTCATCTTCCGTGCTCAAAAATCCTTTAAATCGTATCAAAAGCAAAATTAAATTTACTCAATCAACTATTAGAATTTTAATCATACCAAATGGACCCAATCTATAGTTTATTGTGACTAAAATAACTTCTTCGTCCATTAAGTATTCTGGGCCTGCATAAAAGTGTCCACTTCCTAGCATAAACGCACCACCGTGAATATGCAGAATAACATCTAAGTTGTCCTTGTGGCTCAGTTCTTCTCTTGGCACATATATATTCAGATATAAACAGTCTTCTTCGCCTAGAAATTCATAGAAAACGTAATTCTTTCTGCAGTTGAAAAATTAGGATGTATGTATGTATGTAGTATACCAGAAACTCCTAATTCTTTCACTCCTACAAATGATTGAATACACAACGGGTTTGTATCCGCTATCCATGTTCCAGTCCAGTTATATGGTTCTTTTGGTGCCTATTAAAAACTAGCTGTATTAGCGTAATTGATATTTAGAACAGGTATTGTAATGTTCCTACATACCTCAAATCGTAATTCACCAACCGGAGGCCTGGCATATGGCACTCCATCAAATGCCGAGAATTTTCTTCCGTTGTAAGATGTTTTATACGTCCCTTGTAACACACCCGTTGATATTTCAAGTGTTGGGAAAGGATTATTTGCAAAAATTCCTGAAACACGAATCCAATAAATTAAATCTAATGTATTCTAAAGAAATTGTATATATCAGTGGTTGTTTTAATCATATTTCGAAGACATCGACATGATCTTAAACGTTGTGATTAAATTTGTTAGTTATATAAGAGTTATATAAATAAGCCAGTTATTTTACCAGCACATGAAACTTATTATACTTATTAAACTCTTTATTTATACTAAATACCAATTAGAATAGAGCACACATATTTGTTATCCCGACAAAACCCCATCCCTAAACCACAACTAAGAAATAGCAAATTAAGTCGGCTATACCCTCATCAGCTGATTAACAGTTTTATCAAACCAGAAAGATTGGAAATAAAAAATGGAAAACTTATAGGATAGTTAAAAATGAATTGAATTTCCTAGAAACTGATTTAACTTAGATAGTACTAATGCTTTCAAATAATATTAATAGCCCAGCTGGTCGAAATGTAAAGTTGCAATAAGTTGACATTTTAGTGAACATAGTGCTATAGTTTAGACAATTTTTACTAGTTAAAAATAATATATGTATATATAACTCCTACCACAAGTAAATTCATTTATTTGATTTATGTCCATACATCTAGATGAATAGAATATTGACTTTATTCAAATGATATCATGGTTTTACGATAGTCAGTCATTTTTCTTTACTATTGCCTACTTTTTTTTATTTGCTTTGGTCTACTGTTCTGTTAAAGATTAAGCAACAAAAATTTGCTCCCAGATACATCTAACTTTAGTCACTAAGTATCTAACTAACAAAATTTTTATTTTCTTACAACTGTTGAACCGGTGGTGTTTTCAGTTTCAGTTAATTGTTTCTGTAACCAGCCAAAAGTATTTCGAATTATAAAACATTAGTGAAAACTAGATACATAAATGGTTAATTCTAGCATTGCCTAGTTAAAATTGGCAATTGCGAAGAGGCTGCGATAAAAGTAATTCTAACTAAGTAATTCGGGTATTGTCTGATTTTGGGTTTTAACGGTAACACGAACAACAAATATTCAAACGTGCCAAGGTATCTGAATATGGTAAAACAAACTATACATAGGTGTAGCAATAATCAACATAACCTATAACATAAATATAAACAAAATGACAGACTAATACACTATTTGACAGCAAATTCAAACGCATTATGGGTAAAGGCCACTCCATCTTATCTACTTAGGATGGTACGCTACCTTACCGACAGAAAGCCTTTCTACGACTCCACAGGAGCAGCGCACGGCTCCATACTAGGCCCTGGCTTATGGAATGTGTCTTACGACAGGATCCTCCGAATGGAGCTGCCACGAGATGCCTATCTGATAGGATACGTAGACAACGTAGCAGCAGTCAACGTGGCAAGTGACGAGGCGGATGCCCAGCAAGGTCATTCTACTGACCAGAAGAAGAATTCCTAGAGAGATTTAGACAGGGGTAGATACGCAAGTCATATCCACCAAGACCGCTGAAGTACCTCGGACTACGGCTAGACAGCAAGATGACGTTCTGGGAACAGATCCAGTCATCGAGCGACAAGGGTGTAAGGTAATGACGACGTTGAGCCGAGGAAACGTCAAACGTAGGAGGATCGATGGCAAGTAAACGCCCGCTTCTGATGACTCTCACCCATTCCATACTACTCTATGGAAGTGAGCTTTGAGCAGACGCCTTACGACGGGACAAGTACAGGAAGCGAATGGCTTCAGTACAGCTACGGGGTGCTCTCAGAATCGCCAACTCTTATCGTACGGTTTCCGAACCGGTGGTGCTAGTGATTGCAGGGGTAACTCCGATAGACTTGCTGGCCCAGAAAAAGAAGAGAATCTACGAGTCTTTATGAGACGTTGGCGCAAAACAATCAAGAGCGGATGCTAAAGCGCTCATCCAAAAAACTGACAAGAGCGCTGGCAGAACGAAACGCGAGGTCGATAGACTCTGCCAGACTCATCCGGATAATAACCAAGTGGATGGTTCGACAACATGCTGAGATAAACTACTATCTCGCGCAGTTTCTCAGTGCACAGAGGTATTTTAACGCGTACCTGGCAGTAATAGGTAAAGTAGAGAATGCAACGTGCTAATAGCACGACTTTACAGAAAGCGACGTACACCACACTTTCTGCGACTGCGAGAGATGGAGCGGTTACAAAGCGACTACTGGCGAAAGATTGCCACGTTCGCCGAGAAGGTGCTGAAAGAGACGAAGAGATAAGCCCAAGCAATAGAGGCAGCCAACCGAGGCTAACTACGTGGTGCCATCTTGAAGTAATGCAACCAGCATTTTTCCGCGTTCAAAAAAAGGTCTAATTAGAAGATAGTTTTGGTAAAATTAGAAACAAATATAGAACCAACACGCTTCAATCATTGTTACTTGCACTGTATAATATACTACAATAACATAGTCATCTATAGTTGGTTTACACGTATACTATTACCACTGAACTTACCTTAAAAAGAATTTATTGTGTGTAAGTATTAAAAAAAAGAAGCAGAAGCAGCCAAACACAAAAGCAACCCAATGGAATGCCCAATAAAATATTTATGTTTAAAATTGTATGTTACTGTATATGATAATTAGGAATACTGTCCAACAGGTGGTTTATGATGCTATTCACAAAACTAATTCCAATAACTGCAATCACAAGATAATATTATTAATATATGTACATAAATGTATGGGTAATAGTAATCTTATATGCTACCCATAAGCTAGCAGGTATTAACTATTTAGTAGTGTGTGACGTCAATAATTCAAGAAATACTATTAAACAACTTTTGATTTTGTGGTTTCAATAACCGATATACTTTATGTTTTATCTGCATTTTCATAATTCTAATAAATCTGGATGCATAAATAAAAATTTTATAAAACGTTTCTCAGTTGTGCGACTTGTCTATTGCTAAAAATATTTCAAAAAATATAAATTTTTAATTTTGATGGTTCAGAAAACAATGTTTGTCTTTATCAGTGTTCTTGTCCATTTATATGATATGTACTACTTTGTCAAACAAGTTTTACCTGATCGAAATAGAAAAACAATATTTTGGAAACAACATTTTTGTCTGTCACGGTTGTAGGTGAAATTTGTCGATGAAATTTTACAATAGAATTCTCCAAAAGAGAAAACCTTTTATTTACTACCTACAATTTACTACATAAAAATTATTGCAAAAATAATGTTACAGTATACAGGGTGTCCAAGGTTATCGGTGCACTATTGCTATCTTAGTTATTTCTGTAGCTACGATTTTAGTTAAATGAGCAATCTTTTTGTGTTTTTAACGCTGATTACTATGGAGTTCTTGAACAAACAATTGAATAACGCATTCCCGAGAAATTTCGAAATTTATAATTTTTTAAAATGGAACCCCTGTATTATTTGTATATATTTTGGATCATCACAATATTTTGAACGAAAAATGTTCAGTACATAACTATTCTTAACGTAAAAATAAACAAATGAGAAGCGTTCAAAGTTTAAAAAAATATTGTTGGAAAATCATAATAAAATATTACGTTAACAGTAGAATAAAAACTACAAACACAATAATCAAATAATTTTCCTCTTGTATTACAAAATTTTGCCTAAGTTTTTCGTGTTGTTCACTGCATTTCTCGGCTCTCGCAATAACGCCTTGTGTGGCTTTTCTAATAGTTCGACCAGAAATATTATTTAACGTTTGCTTAGTACTATTTTCAAGTTCCATCACATTTGGATGTCGCTGCTTGTAAACCTCATTCTTCACAAAACCACAAAGATAAAAATCGAGAGGTGTCAAGTCAAGAGAGCGTGCAGGCCAATGAATAGGCGCGTTGGTTCCTATCCATTTTTGATGAAAGGTATTATTTAACAAATTAGTAGTTTTAGCGAAAGTATGAGCCGGTGCCCCATCCTATTGGAAATAAATACGGAGCCTATGAAGCAGTGGCACATCATCTAAAAGATCATCCAGAATTTCTGTTAATAACCCAACCTAGTGGTCACCAGTTAAGGTACCATGATAGAAAACGGGACCTAGAATTCTGTTACCCATTAATCCACACCACACATTTAAACTAAACCGGTGCTGGGGGTTGCACGGATCTATTCTCAGAGGATTTTCTCTACTCCAGTAATGTTGATTTTTCTTATTACACATTCCTAAATTGTACAAATTAAATTAATTTGATTGCAAAATTTTTATGCATAATACCTGAATTTGAAAAGCTAGATTCATCAGACCATAGAATATGTATCTTCATTAACTTGATATTTTCTATACAATCTTAGAAAATAGAACTGGTTTGGTGGCAATTCACATATGTGTCTTCAAAATAACGCGCACTTTTTCTACAAATCAGGTATGCCTCTAGCATACCACACTTTCCTGAATGCGTAAACGGCATTATTTTTAATAAATATGGGGGAATTAATGATTATAATTATAAGAACACATCACAACACAAAATCAAATAACGGACTATTCTTAATAAACTATTTTGATAACTAACCGTGCGAAAGAGACTTAAACTCTATACGTTTTTGATAACGTAAATGAGCATATCACATGCTTGTTTTGCCTAAAAGTGAAAGAATTCTACTATTAATAATGTGTCTTTGACAATTAAAATCAAACAGAACTGCTTTATTAATCGCAAAAAAGCCACACAAAGCGTTATCGCGAGAGCCGAGAAATGCATTGAACAGCACACTTCGGCAAAATTTTGTAATACAAAAGGAAAATTATATTGATTATTGTGTTTGTTGTTTTTATTCTACTGTTAACGTAATATTTTATTATGACTTTTCATCACCTACTTAGAATTACATGTTAATAAATTATTTAAACTTTGAACGCTTCTCATTTGTTTATTTTTACGTTAAGAATAGTTATGTACTGGACATTTTTTGTTCAAAATATTGTGATGATCCAAAATATGTACAAATAATACAGAGGTTCCATTTAAAAAAATTATAAATTTCGACATTTCTCGAGAATGTGTTATTCAATTGTTTGTTCAAGAACTCCATAGTAATCAGCGTTAAAAACTCTAAAAAGTTGCTCATTTAACTAAAATCGTAGTTACAGAAATAACTAAGATAGCAATAGTGCACCGATAACTTTGGACACGGTGTATAATACAAAGTAAAAAAACTAATTATTATATTTTAAAATTTTAGTGATATCTACCTGTAGCAAAAACTAAAATTGTTAGAAACCTGGCGTGGAACGTCATGGTTGTTTGTGGCAGATCACTGGAGTATATTCAATGTATACTACGAGTACATGTAATGTATATAACGTTAACACTGCGAACCACTTCATCTAATGTATGTATGTACAAGTATTACAGTAGTTGATATTATATCATCGTTTGATAATTTTATGTTTAACCAAGTTCCATGTATAAAATACATGGTCAATTATTTTAAAAAATAACACGACCTGTAATAGATTAGACCTTATGTAAACACTAATCTGTTTGTATAATCATTAGTGATAGTACCTTATCATATTCAAGAATATCACTCTTTTTAAAGATACAGCTCAACATTAAATCGACTGTTATGATTAATAATGTAACTAATAATTACCACAAATGTAAGGAACATGCTTAACATGACACGCATTTATAAAATTTACAAATAACTTGTATCAGCAATAATGTATTATTTAATAGTCTTCTTTCATCTTCACTTATACTTTTATTGTGTCTAATAAATTACTTGTTTTTAAGCCTTAACTTATTTTAATCAAAAAATTATAATATAAGTACAATATTCAATGCTCATAATTAGACTATAGATCGTCTCAACCTCCGTGTGCAGTATGGGATGTAGTAGCAACTATGCCTCCGTTACTATGCTTAGTTACTTGTCATTAACGGTATCCTTCTTTCCGGTTGCTATGTTGCAACGCATTTACTATTTACATATGCCGGCGTCGGCAACAGTATGCATCTAAAATTATACTACTACACGCGAATTGCTGTCAAGCGTCAGTTTCGCCATATTTTTAATTAAATTTTACGTTGATTTATTGATTTTGTAGTACACATCATTCGTTCAAGCATCCTTCCATCTATTTTGAACGTGCACAATGTAAAAAAAATATTTTTTCTTAGTGTTATATAATTGTGATAAGCTATATATTTAATGACAGTTTTCACTTATAAAGCCTATACGGAGAAAACCGTATAAGAGAGAAAAATTTAGAGTTAAGGAGGAGTATATGATTGCAAATGTTTTTAATTATTTCAATAAATCTATGAATGTGAGTGCTGCCATGTAAGAATCAAGTAAAGTTTTGGACTTCTCGGAGCATGCAATATATAATATAAAACAGGAGCAACAAACTGGATCATTATTAAATCCAAAACAACCTACAAAAAGAAAGGGCATACAATTAAATGACCGATGACATACACATGTTCAGACCACGCAAGCACATATTCGACATTACTTATGGTCGCATAGTTTTTTTACAAAATATGGCACCAATATTAAATGCAATTCTTGCTGATATGTATGCTGATGATAATCTGCCTGACTTTAGTCGCATCTTTCCATAGACTGTTACACGATATGCGTTTCGAATTTAAAAAAGCAAGAGAAAAAAGCATGCTCATTGAACGAGATGAAATTAATCCGTGGAGACATAAATATTTACGAGACGCTAAGAAATTTAAAATAGAAAGTATAATTTACTTCTTACTATTGACGTAAAAAGTACTGAAAAGGAAATGTGAATAGAAGATAATTTGCAAAACAACATTTAAATTTTGTTATTCGCGCAACAAGTTCATCTTCGGAGCATCAAACTGATTCCTCGACTGACTAGATAATTGGACAGAACATCTTTGTATGTAATTGATATTCTTTTTCTAAATATTTTTGTATTAGGTATATACGTATTTGTATATAGGCTGTTTCAAAGTAACTCGGCACTATTGCTAACTTTGTTATTATTAAAGCTATGAGTTTGGTTAAATTAGCAAAGAAGCAGTGTTTTCATGGCTGATTACGATGGTCACCTTTAAAACATAATCGAACGTCGCGTTTTTGAGATATTTGAAAAACATTTTTTTTTTAATGGAACACCATGTATATTTTTCGTTTTAATGAAAGGCAAAAATATTCTTAACAATCATTATACACTCTTATAACAAAATACTTAAGATAACGTACATATTAACATTTTTGTGATTTTGTCAAGCTGGTCATGACTTTCAATAAATCATTTATTTACATGTGTAAGTTTATATTAAATGGTCGTATTTGTATTAACCTACATATTTACCGTTGGAAATTTATGGTTGTCATCTAGAATTAGTAGTGTTAAGCATAGTTTTGATATGGCTTTTACTCATACAGAAAAGTGTGATATGTTAGAAACATTTATAATATGCATAAAGAATAGTAGTAGAGCTTTAGAGTGTTATCGCGACAATTTTCCGAATCGAAACCCTCCAGATCGAAAATATTTTTTAATGTTATGCAGAAGATTCAGAGAAAACGAAAATTTATTTATGAAGAGGAAACATAAAAATAGGTTTATATTAGTGAAAACGTTGAAACGAATTTGGTTGCTTATTTTGAAGCTTTTCCAAATAATTCCATTAGAGATATGGTAAGGCATAGTGATGTTTCTTTGACAGTTATTCATAGAATATTAAGAAAACATAAGTTTATTCCATATAAGTATCGTCCTACTCAAACTTTAGTACATGGAGATTCTAATAGACGACCTATTTTTTGTCGTTGTGTTATTGGTGTTTTGTTGGTCGTTTGTTTTATCGTGGATCGCTTACAGGAGTAAGATACATCAACCTTATGGTCGAAGTTTGGAAGTTTTCCTAGATAACATAAACTTAGAAAACCGTCGAATTATTCACTTTCAGCAATATGGAGCCGCTGCTCATAATTTCCCTGAGGTTGGTGTAGTTATGCAAAGACTTTTTGGGGACCACTTGATAGGGAAAAATGGCCCGATAAACTGGCCGGCTCGGTCTCCAGCCTTGTCCCCATTAGATTTTTTCTTTTGGGGCAACGTAAAGAATAATGTATACAAACGAAAATACCGTAATGGAGAGGAATTAGAAAATAGTATTCGTGTATGCATAAATTCAATAGACGGTAGAAGCATTTCGAAAGCTACAAACAGTGTTCATAAACGTGCTTTAACGTGCATTCAACAAAATGGAGATATTTTTGAACATTTAATATAAATTTACAGATGTAAATAAATGATTTATTGAAAGTCATGACCAGCTTGACAAAATCACAAAAATGTTAATATGTACGTTATCTTAAGTATTTTGTTATAAGAGTGTATAATGATGTTTGTTAAGAATATTTTTGCCTTTCATTAAAACTAAAAATATACATGGTGTTCCATAAAAAAAATTTTTTTTTTTCGAATATCTCAAAAACGCGACGTTCGATTATGTTTTAAAGGTGACCATCGTAATCAGCCATGAAAACACTGCTTCTTTGCTAATTTAACCAAACTCGTAGCTTCGATTATTAAATAAATAATTATATGTATGTGCAAAATGTTTTCGATTGCAAACATATGTTTATAAATATCTGGTGTGTGATTTTTATAAAGCAGTTTAGAATACGAGTCGACTTTTTACTAAGAACTCCGCTTTTACTCGGCGACTACACTAAATTATCGAAACCTTATATGGGTGTCAATGAATAGGTGGGCAATATCTCGGATACCTACTTTAAGTTTATGTAAAAATTACATAATTAAATTACATAATTGTATGTCTATATATCTTTTTCTGCTAAGGTGCACCACTGCTGAAATTCAATCCCACAGAAACGTTCGTCACTCAAAGACAAAATTGATATTATCGAGGAGAGTGACAAGTAAGTATAATTTTAGTTCGCGGAAGTCCGAAAAATTCGGAGTTGCAAAAACTCAAATTAACGATATCCTAAAAAACAAAAGTGATATTAAAAGGATGTATGTTTGCATTAGGAAATATCGAGGTTGTCGAATTACAACCACCCTGAATTTCCTATAAGAGGGAAACGGTTTTGGAACTGCAATGGGTTCTCCATTATCTGCTGCAAATTCAGTAATGGAGGATCTTGAGCAAGGTTCATTAAATAAACTTGATATGTTGATATTTTACAAGCGGTATGTAGGTGATTGCATATGTTGCATACCGTTAGGTAAAATTGATCACGTGTTACACACATTCAATCAATTCCTATCATGATAGATTGAAATTCGCTGTTGAAAAAGAAAATCAAAATTCTATACATTTTTTAAATATTAAGATAATACATAATTCTGTATATATCATGGATATGCAATATAAATTTACCTGCTATTGGAGAAACTTAGAATCCACTGCATAAATAAAGACTTCATTGCGATCGTGGATAACTTCTTGTTAGCTAAAGGAGGGTAATGTAGGTAATATAAGACATCATCGCCATGACTTGTTCCTATTAACAATAAATTAATTACAATTCTTAAAGATTGCCACTACTAAGTTTATGTATGTATTTACCCAAATTATCACTATTACCAGCATATAACTCGGAAGCACTATGTTCTCCACGATATGCGTTTACATAAAAATACACAGGCGATCTATTTGCTTTAGCTTGTAACTTTGCAGACATATCAGAACTTGCTTTGAAATGTCTGTCACCAAGCAACTAAAATAAAATTGTGTTTAAATACGTACCACGTACCTATTACCAATTCAGGTAAACTATTATCTACAGAAATGCATAAAGAACTTACAGTTATGAAATCATGTAGATTGATAGATTCCTTAAAATCATGTTTTCTGATTGTGTTGGTTACAGATGTCTTTTGTGCGTCATTAATGGTATAATTGTAATCCAAAACATGTGGTGCAATTGAGTTAAACTCTGATTCAAGGGTGGTTAGATCATTGATATAATCTAAAGAAAAAAGAACGTTAGGATTTAAATTTTAAAAAAAAAACGAGATTTTATTTAGAACACAATTGTGATCTAATATAATTAATATTTACTTACATTCTCCAGGAAATACTCCTCCCCTTTCAGTTATCGATGTTATCCAAGGAATATCAGCAACTTGACGGTTAACTAGCATTTTATATGGATGTTCTGTAAGAAATGCACCTTCATGCTTTTTTTCGACAACAGGTGCGAATGGAGAAAATGGCATAACATCATGCCCAAAAAAATGTTTAACAGCATCGGTTATGCTATAAGCCGATCTGCTTTTCAAACAGGGAATTAAGTCATACGTTCTACTGACAGCACAACCAACTAATACTGCCAGTCGTTTTGTCTTTTCTAAAGATGCTTCTTGAAATGCCCATGGACTTAGAGTAGTTCCGCTATGCGCTATGCTCTGTAAAAGAGGCCTGAAAAGTTTATTGTACTCATATATCGGTAATTGCAATTAAGAATACCTTTAGACAATGGTGAAAAATAGTGATAATGTACACTAGCTCCTCCAGCTGAGAGTCCAGTTAATGTTACAGAATCTGGATTACCTCCAAAATATTTAATATTTTTCTGAATCCATTTTAATGATTGAACTTGATCTTTTAAACCGTTATTACCGGGTTGAATTTCATCTTCCGTACTTAAGAAACCTTTGAGATAAAGAAGGATATAAGGGCAATTACTTATTTGCAAGTAATATATTTGCAATATATTCGTACCAAAACGACCTAATCTGTAGTTTATTGTTAC
This sequence comes from Popillia japonica, assembly GCA_004785975.1. Classification (NCBI taxonomy): domain Eukaryota; kingdom Metazoa; phylum Arthropoda; class Insecta; order Coleoptera; family Scarabaeidae; genus Popillia; species Popillia japonica. The sequence goes on from SMLS01075371.1 coordinate 29,188, forward strand.
TAAAATAACATTTTTATCCATTAGATAGCTTGGACCTGCATAAAAATGTCCGCTGCCTAACATGAATGCACCTCCATGAATGTGTACAATAACATTTAAATTATCACTAGAGTTTGGTTCTACTCTTGGAACGTAAACATTCAGATATAAGCAATCTTCTTCGCCTACGATTTCACAAGTTATATAATTTTTTTAAGTGAACATTTAAATGTAAAGATTATACCAGCAACTTCTAGCGTTTTTACGCCAACAAATGATTGAATACACAGATGATTTGCGTCGGCTATCCACGTTCCAGTCCAGTTGTAAGGCTTTTTCGGTGGCTATTAAAATAAACCAAATTGTCATTTGAATTTACTTATATAGATATAATAATATTCTTATATATAGGATAATTTTGAATCTTAGTAATCATTGATATTCGATCACATGTACGTACAAAATTATTAAATAGAGTAAAGAATCTATTTTAAATTATTGTTACTTTTTAACAAATTAAGTTAATAACAAAAAATAAACGAAATCTTTTATTTTATGGTTGACTCGAGTGTCAAAATTAAGTCATTGAATTTGCAGCTTTATTTTGAAATTAAAACTCAAGTAAACGCAGTTACGAATGCGATAGAAGGTACACCGCTGCGCTGGACTACAAAGATTTCTCATAAGCATGAGAGAACGGCGCTCTGTAAAATGAAAGAGTACCGCAACTTGAAACAATCAGCAGCACAAATGCGATATCCAAACAATTGTACCAATTGTGGGGCAACACCACATCGGAAAACTTTATATATCCAGCAATACTGGGTGAATTAGTCCCTATTGAAAAGTCTTAGTCTGACTTATTGCATTCCACAGTTTCCTATTCTTTTTCCTTCCTGTTTTTTCCTGCCAGTTATTATCGCCTGTCCTTTTAGATCTACCACTACCTCATCCTAAATTCATTATCTGTGAGTTTGATTGCAGCCGTTATTGTTCTCGGTATTGTCTGTCGAATATTCTTATATTTTTCTTAATCTTTCTTAGTAATTATGATCGTTTCCGCTGAATACATTAGTACTGGCCTTATTAAAGTATTGTATATACAGGATGTATTTGAAATAAAAGTAAAGAATATTAGTAATAGTAAGATACAATTATGTAGAATAGAAATCCAAAAAATTTTTGTTCAATTACGGCGCGAATGCCAAAATTAAAATCTCCTTTATAATTGTAATATGCGCCGCCTATTGAATCGAGAATGTTCACCTCGATCAATCTAAAGGCGCGTACTGACTTGAGCATTTTGCCCCGAACGAACCAAACAAGCCGAACGCGCACAGCCAAATTCGCCTAGTCAGTACGTCTCCCCGAACCGAACTCTGGCGAACCGAGCGCGCCAAACTTTATCGACCGCTTGTCGGTAAATGTGATTTGCTCAAAGGGATTTAGATGTTCGTGCGCGTTCAGTGGATACGGGTATTCGTCCCGACACTAATCGTTCGCCGAAAATAACTATTTGTGATCTGAAAAGTATGGATTGGAGCAGAGAAAAATGTATGGAATTAATTGACATGTACGAAAGATAGCTAAGCGATCTTGGACAGGTATACATTTTCGAAATTTTGTATCCCTTTTGGCAATCCTACGTCCCACAAGGCATATTAATTTCTCAAACTCTTCTGCTGACATTCGAGTAAAATTCTGGGTACGAATCCTATCCATGTCTCTCAGCAATACTGCATTTTCACGCCGTAAAAACAAGCGCCTTGCTCACATTTTTTTTTGATTTTTTTTTCTTAGTGTTAGTAAGGGCTTGTATAATGAAAAATGCACCAACAGCCACAATCACATTTTCCGCGTCCATACTTATCCGCGAAGAACACTAACTGACGAACATGGGAACGCGGCAAACAGTACGAACGCTACGAATATACCGAGCTTTTTCTCACTTTGTTTGTTCGGTTCGGCGGTGCGCGCTCGGCTCGTTCGGTTCCCTCGCAGTAAAATGCTCAAATCAGTACGCACCTTAACGCAAGAACAGCTGCCGATGTTATAAAAACTACAAGATAACGGCTGATGTGCAGTTTTTTTAAATAGCTTTGAATGAAGAGTTCAATAATGCAACGTTAAATATCGCCTGTCCCTGCACCTGCGCTCCGCTACATACATACATATATTCGTTCGAAAATATTCGACAGTGGCGCGACGAATATTTTATAAATATCTTTGTCATTTTTTTTCTCGCGACTGCGGAATTTGTGCAAAATATTTTGGATTTAAGTTTAATAAAACAATATATTTCTATTTTTTATAGTCTTTACTTTTATTTCAAATACACCCTGTATTTATTTTAGTTTTTTTATCTTATTTTACTGATATCTTTTTCCACTTCTAGGTCAATTAAACCACTGTTGATTCGACTAAAAATCAATTTATTCCAGAACCTTTACAATTTATTAGGTTTTCGTTACAACTTCGTCAGTGGAAAAAAATTACATTTAATTGGTGTCAATTAATAAACAACTAGCCACGCGTATCAACAAAAGTATCTACACACAAAAGATTCAGTGATATATAGGATTATGTTTACAATATCTTATTTTCCTGATAGTTTTCCACTTTGTTAGGTCCATTTAGTTGTAACGAAAACCAGATTATATTGTAAAGGTTTTGGAATAAATTTGATCTTTGTTCGAATTGGAGTGTTATAATTGACCTAACAAAGTGGAAAAACTATCAGGAAAATAAGATAAGTTAAAAAAAGGTCATAAAAATATATATACTAATAATATCTTGGACAATTTAAGACATTTTTGAAATGTAATTTTATAATCATAAAAATAATGATCAATGTATTTTTTGTCAAGCTCTAACAATTTTGTTCAATGACTAGAGAAGAAGATGGCAAAAGAACTTAGTCAAGAGTTTAATTTGATAAAATTTAGGTGTGATTAACTGATTAAATTATTATAAATAGTACTTATTATTTCAATCTGTTCTAAAATTCATCTTTTCATATATTAATCTTTTTTATAACTGTTTCTTTTTTTTTAATCACAACATTTTCAAAATCAAACTTATGTTGTTATTCTTTAGAATGCTTAGAAAAAGCAGTCGTTTTTAAGTATTGTCTAGTTTGGCCTACGTAACATTTATCTCAGTCTTTGCAGTCTAATTTATACTTTTTAATCTTAATTGTTAAATTTGTAAATAACTGGCTGCTATTGTTTAGTGTAAATGTAATGTTTATATCTGATTTTTTAAATTCGTATTTAATTTTGACACATAAGTCGTTGATGCAGGGAACTGTGTGATATATTTTACTATTTTCTTTAGTGCCTGTGTTATATATTTTATGTATTCGTTTTTTTTTTATTAATTTTTCGTAAAATCCTTTTCGATAACTATTTTTGTCTAAATTGATCTAACTTTGCTTAAATTCTCATTCCTAAAATCAGGATGTGCTAATTTAATAGCCTCGTCAACTAATCTACTAATTACCTACCCCTTTTTTAAAATTTACTCAAGTGTATGAAAAGTAGTTTAAGTGTCTGTTGCTACTAGTGTCTTTTATGTACCAATTTGTTTTTATGTTCGTGTTATTATGTATTATCTTACCATTTAAGAAATTTATGGAATTTTAATTTTCTTTTTCAAACGTAAATTGTAATTTGACATGATAGGAATTAAATGTGTGTATAACATAATCAATTTTACCTAACCGTATGCTACATGTGCAATCATCTACATACCGCTTGTAAAATTCAACATGACAATTAAGTTTAATGAATCTTGCTCAAGATCCTCCATTACTGATTTTGCTATTACAGCAGATAATGGAGAATCTATTGCAATTCCAAAAATTGGTTGGTATATTTTTTCGTTGTATTGAAAATAAGTAGAATTTAAGCAAAGTTTTGCAGCCAATATTAACTCATTTTTTGGTAAATTTGTATAATTTTTTATTAAATCCCATTTTATCTATACTAGATAAAGCTAAATCTAAAGGTATAATTAACTATTAGCGAATAATACCACATCTAAACTTATTAATCCGTAATTATGTGGTACCATCTTTTATTTACGAATTTAAAGAATTCCCACGATTTTTTTATACGTTTTCCCGAATTTCGTACAACAGTTTTTTTAGCAAGATTTATTAAAAGCTTCTTATTGGCATAAAATGCTTTACTTGCTGCCATAATTTTTTCCCTTATTTCAGCCTGTCTATTTCCGTCGCTTGATAAACAAAACCTATTACAGTAGGCCCTCATTAATGCGCACATTCATTTATATGAACTATCCAGTAATGTGAACATATGAACCTGCTATATTACAGGTTCGGTACTGTGAACCAACCAACGAAAATTGCATCTCTTTAGAGATGCTAGCCGTCGGGCGACCTCGGATATAGCAATGCTGGGTAACCGAGGTCACTCGACGGTCCATTGGAAGACGTTATTGCTAGGAACTCGTTAGCTGGGGGAGACATTACTTTAGAAAGAGAGTGTACATACATACTTATGTAGTTCTTTATTGTAATACTTTTAATTTCTTTTCTTCTTTTTTAGGTACAATCACAAGGCGACGGCGGATACAAATTTTTTCAAAGGTAAAAACTTTTGTATATTGAAATTATTGTCTGACTCGCCAAATGGTTCTGTAGAATAAAAATAGAAATCTCAACTCACAGCTGTCATTTGGGGATTATTTTTTTATAAAAGTACAAATATATAATCAGACAATACTCAATACCATACTCGAGCATATCAAATCTTTAGGCTTTGTGAGAGATTTAGGCTTCAAAATGTCCAACATATTAGCGATTGCAAGAAATTTATCAGTTATAAAACGTGGAATTGGGAGAAAATGATAGAGGTTTTTTTTTGTGAATAATTTTATTTGAAAATATTTACCCCTAACTTCAACATGGTCATAATCATCAATAGGAACACTTTTATCTTGATCTCATATAATACAAGTATGAACGTGTCCGCCAACAACCATGTGCCCGCCTCAGGTGACCGCCATGGCCCCTTAATGACGCAAAATGTATCCGCTAACTATGACAGCACTGGCCTAGTAATCTAAAACACTGAAAATTTATCACAGGGCCACGACAGACACCAGTGTCCGTTGAGGTTTTTTTTCCAAAATCAAAGTCAAATTTTGAAATTTTCAAAAATGGATAGTGATACTCAACATAACTTTTGCCTCTTAATTCATTCCCATACTTGGCCCTGCGATGATATTTTTGCGATTTTGGCTTGGCGCTTAACGTGTTAAATTTGTTTGTTTCTCATTTCAATCTTTTAACACTAACCCTTGTTAATTTCAAGGTCATTACTACAAGGCTTCTTGGTTGTGTTGGTACTTTGAGCTCTTGCATTGCTAATATATAAATATGCTCTTGTATAATAATACTTGCTGGAAATCCATAAATAAGAAGTCTAACTCCATATTATATTCATACGCTATTTTATGCAATGCTACAAAATATTCAACTAATCAAGGAAATCATACAAAAGCAAAGAAGCTTAAGAAAAACTTAGAACCTACATATTTTAGAAAATCTCCCCATGGACGCCAAAATATTCGGATATAGTAGAGAACGTATTTGCATGAAGGAATTTCAATAACTGTTAAATAATTGATCACTGTTTATATTTTTGTTACTTGGTGGAAGGTTATTAAACATTTTGATACATAGATATATTGGAGACCTCTCATACGTGGAAAACCCATGTATTGGAACACAAAGCGTGTCATTATTTCTAGTGTTATAAGTATGAAGAGCACATTGTTTTCGAAACAAGTGCATGCGAGTCTTGACGTAGATGGATATTTCAAGAATATATAGTGTTGTCAACGTGCGTAAATGCATTGAAGCAAAAAGTGGACGACATGTTCCTCACTGCTTGTCTCTGTAATCGACATAATCGAATGCTGTGCGAGGTACATACTGCCTCAAAAGATGAGTCCATACTTTGGTCTTCATTTTCAACCACTTTGCCTTCACCATCTCTTAGGCCGCTCATTTTATGTTTATATGGTTTGTTATGTTTGTTGATTTTTTGGTAATATACGTTAGTATTCATTTTTCTATTTTCTACCTCGATGCTTTTCATCTCATTTTCTGTCCATTCCCTCTTTCGCTTCCTTAACTTACTGTCTTTTCTTATTGCTTTATATTCTTCTCTATCCTCGTTTTTTTCCCCGATCTTAAGCATTTATTTTTCGATTACACCTTCGCTACCAACCTCTTGTGACACATATCGCTGTACCATTCATTGCGGATTTTCTTTCTTTTTCCTCCAACGCATCTTTGCGCTGCTTTATTGATACATTCTTTAATAGTATTCCATTTCGTCTCCAAATCGACCTCATCACTGGCCTTGTTTTCTAATTGCCTCTCTATTCCATCTCTGTGTTTTTTGCTTGTTTCCTAGATATTTAACTCTTTATTTCCCAATTAAGCCGCCTCCGTTTTATTCCCATGATCTTTTTATTTTCATTTTTACTGTCGCTGTCGCCATGAAATGGGCCGAGTCTATACATGCACCACTATATGTTCGTATGTACAGTCATGGTAAATAGAGATTGGACAGTTTCAATACGTTGTTATTGACCAATACATGGTTAATTTTTGTTTGCGTTTTTTAATCTAGTGAATTCCATGTCAGTTTATTCAATCTGTGATGTTTGTGTTTATTACCACTGATGACCATATTTGCTCTTTGTTATAATAGTTTAAAATATATTCCTTACTTTATAATAACCCCATTGCACCTTGTTTTGTTGCGTAAACTCACTCAACAATATTCACGGTTTTCCAGATTGAATTAAGAAACCTTAATAATAATTATTTTATTGCTTTTACCTCAAATCGTAATTCGCCAACGGGCGAACGCGCAAATGGTACTCCTTCAAACGCAGAAAACGTATTACCATTCTATGATGTTTTATGTGTTCCCTGTAATAAACCTGTGTATATTTCAACTACAGGTGGAGAATTTTCTGCAAAAATGCCTATAACAATAGATAGAATACGTTAACAGATTCGCTTTAATTTTAGCAGTGCATAGCAATTAGAAAATAGATATAATTTGATATTCAAGAGCTTAGTATGTAGTTGTATATTCTAAGATTAGATGTACATACGTATATTTATGTAGCTAAAAGTAGTTTACAAGGATACCGATCAATGTTACATTGTATGTGTAATGTAAAAAAGTAAATAGTGTTTAACATGTTTTAAATCTAACTTTAGTTTCAGTTATAATTTACATATTTAAATATAAACGTACTGGTTAATAATGGCATAAAGAATTTTAAACAAATTAAACATACAGACAAAAGTATCTACCTATTGTAAAGTGTAGGTAACTAAAATGTTATTTCAATTTTCCTTAGTACATAAATTAGTTTAATATGTAAAATAATTAGTAAAAAGTGTAATAAATTTGCAATACCTGAAGTAAAAACTAATACTGTTAAAAGTTTTCCGCCGAGTATCATGATAATTGCCTAAGGTACGTAGCAGATAAGATATACTGAACTAATATTGCATAGCTGCCCGATAATATGTAGTAGGTACGCTCGGAGAAAAAGTAGTCGAGACGGCTAAGCGCAGCAGCAATGCAACCGAATATTGCTGTCGCGCTTAGCCGTTTCGACTACTTTTTCTCCGAGCGTACATATTGGCCGACGCACGAGTATATTTTCAACGTATACTTGTGCACTAAGTTTTCGGACTCCTAGTAATGTCACAATATTATACATATACCTAGATTTATACTATATACTACATTTCATAGGAAGTAACACTATACCTTTAACGATGATGTCAGACCAGCATAAAATATTTCAGTAACAGAACATCGGTATTTCTTAAGATATGCACTAGCAGTAGTGTTTTGCCTCGATTTTTATCTTTAATACAGCGGTAAATACTGTGCAAGGACTTAAGTCGTAAAGTGTACAACATACAAGTGTAAATATATTGTATTTGCGTAATTGTTGGTAAATACTAGCGGTAAATTTATACTTTCAAATGCGTTGAGTGCCCACTTGATGATATAACTTCTATGTATGTATACCTGTGAATGCACATTTTGATGCAAACTAGCGCATTTTTTTTAAATAATATCGATTTTGCAACCAGCATGAGTTGGGAATTTCAATTTATTTCATACATCGTTCACTATACTACATGGCTTTACATTTCTCGTAGAAATTGAAGCCACCCTTTTACGAGCTCTGAAAACTTATTTCTTATGGTGAGTTACTCCATTTAGCTCCTTTATATTCATGTCCGGTTGTTGTGTGATCTGGCTAATTGTGCTATTTTCTTCCACTTTTCTCTGTTCATGACCTTCCTCTTCCACTCCTTCACCTCCATTCTTCTTAGGTCTTCTACAACCTGTTGCTGCCATGTAATTTGTGGTCTTCCTCTTCTGTGCCCCGTTACTGTACTAAGAGGTGTTCAAGACAATATATTTACAATGAAACAACTAATAGAAAAGAACACGAATAATTCCATAGATATAGCTTTTATAGACATTGAAAAAGCCTTCGACAGCGTCCTAAAAAAGGAAGTATGGAATGGCCTTAGAAGAAGAGACGTAAGCAAGAACCCAAGAAGAGCCATAGTATCCTTATACAGTACAACGAGGAACTACGTGAGAACAGGGAATATGAAGTCAGAAGAGTCCTTAACTAAGGAGGGATTAAGACAAGGAGGGGCTCCAAGTCCAGTGCTTTTATATATGTATATAGGTATATATATACATATACGTACCCAGCTATCTATGCGAGTCCCGGTACACACTCCGTATTATCAGAAGCCCACGGCTTCCAATAAAGTTAGACAGGTGTCCTTTACAAAAAACGTTATGCCGATATATGTACATATACATTCTGTCGTAGAAGAAAGAATCGGTTATTCCGAGTTA
>SMLS01075372.1:0-11082 GCA_004785975.1 Popillia japonica
CTTAAAAAGTTGATTATAGATTTACGCTGGGGTGCATACAGATACCTATAATACTTTAAAAACAACTTACATACATACATACGTTAATTCTACAAGAGGTAACAAATAAACACTAGACATAATTACGTTAACTTTGTCTTATGCTCCGTAAAGGTTGCTCCATTTCGTACGAACCGTAATAAATATAAAAAGAAGTCATATACAATGTCGTAAACCTTTATTTCACTTTTACAGAAGTACTTTAATGGTGGACTATGGTTTATAGTTCTAAACAACTACACACCGAAACATAGTAGCCGAAAAGTTATATGTATGTACATAAACTGTTACATTTAAAATTTTCAAACATGACTACTTATTCAAAAGGGTCTTGCTCGGTATAAAAAATTCAAAATTTAAAGGTTCTCAGAAGTTAGTAAACAATACAGATAGGTAGACACGTACGGAAAAATTTCGCATGGTAACTGCAAATTTGTTAATTTTGTAGAAGATAAAGCCGCTGGAGTAAGCAGTAAATTTTTCTCATGAAATTCATCTTTTATTTTAAATTTTAAAGGGTGTTTCAACGGGAGGTTTCTTTTTAAAATTAGATCCAAGCTAATTCGTATTTATGCATATCGGTTTTACATGGGAGAATATTACTGAGCTCACAAACTTGTTGACATCAATTAGACTCAAGTCTTTGTTGCCTTACAAGCTGTTATCCCTTTTTTTTATGCAAGCTTCGAACGGAAAACTGTAATAAACTACATAATATCGTTCCTTCAGCTAGAGCGAGAACAATCTTTTTCCGACACCATCAGTTATTCAGGCTTTTGAGACAGTTGTGCTTTCTACTCGTTTTGGTGTTGCAGCGGCAAATGGAAAACCATATTCCGGCTCTTCCAAAAGAACTCCATAATATTACTTACAAGCTCGTGTTAATTTGTAATGGCAGGTCACCAAAAAAGTTCAAACTACGAATTTCAAAGAAAATCATTTTCTCGGTATGTAAACCATTTATCATATGCACCACAGATGGTTGGTACATAGTTGATATGGTAGGACCATATGTTGCGAATGTAAATGACGCCACTATTATGAAAGAAGATGTGGGTGGTAGTTAAACCAAAAATTCCAGCTTCTCGACAAAACAATTAAATATAATAGAATGCTACCAACCGCTTAAAATTATATTGATATCTATACAAATAACTTTTCGTGCAACAATTTGTGGTTTTATATATAAATAAATAAAAATTTAATTGTAAGAATTCCTTTGCTAAAAGTTGTCGCGACACTCATAGCTGAATGTTTTTTTTGACTAAGACGTACCATTTCAATCGTCTAGAAAAAAATTGGATAGTAGGGGAATGGTAAGAGAAAATTTATAAAAATGTTGGTGATTGTACCAAAACGACTACTTTGCCAAAAAAATATTCAAATATAAAAACTTAAAAAAAAGAAATTGATGACGTGATCAACGGCAACCGAAATATTTTTTTTCTGATAGCGTCCTAAAAACTGCATATTTTCTTTTTTGTAGATTCCGATCGGACAACCCAGTCGTATCATAAAAATGTTCAAAGAAATTTTGACCGTTCACTATTTAGAGCTGGTAATTTGGCTGAAAGCGACTTTCAGGGGATCAAACATATGCCCTAATTTTCATTCAAAAATCGACGGGGGGCGGAAACCCATGCTTACCCGGTTACGGCCTTTCGGCAAGTTCTTTAATAGTTAAGTTTAAATAATCCAGTGAATTAATACTACTTTTTCAACTGTACAAAAAAAGCTATCCTCTGTATATCTTCAACGTGGCCGTTACATACCTACATACGAAAGTGCTTAAATATTTTATGGGACAACAACGCCAATAAATAGTCAGACTAATTCCGTTTTTTTCAGGACTAATACTTTTATCAAAATACAATTTCAAAGAAAATATCATGGCGCTGTCCCTCGGGAGGACTTAAAAATAAATAGGCTTTTGGTTTTTTATATTTTTCGAAGCGGCTGCTACGATGGAAATATATTTAATTCAGTTCCTCTTAATCTCCGGCAATTGATGAAAACCAACCGAGCCGTATGTTTCAGCAATTCAACTGGACTGTTGGTTTATATATGTAATATCTGTCCAAAATGTATTGAAAGTTTGTCCCCGTACTCACAATGAACGAAAAGTATATACAAGAATAAATTGGTCAACAGTACGTATTATAAACAAACCCTAAGGCGGCTATACTTACAGATAAGCGACATTTAAATATGGAACGGATACTTAGATGAAAGGGATTATTTCATTGAAGTATGTATATTATTTCGTTTCTATTAATTATGGATATATTTAAACAGAGTAGTATTTCTCGGGGCGAACCAAAACCTGGAGAGGGAAGAAGAGGGGGACGTTCTCGAAAGCGAGAGGGTGGATAGAAATTATTATTATGTTGTTTTCTTATGTGGGGGTACGATAGTTATTTTATTTTATTTTAATAAACAAGAGCGTTCGTCGATACACTATGTTTGTTATTTAACTAATATTTGTATAGTTAATTTTTCATTTTGTAATATTATTTTTTGTTTCTGAAATATACCTATATTTTTTTGAAAATATATTTAATAGTTTCTTTTTTCTGTTTTTTAATGTAATAGAAATGTTTTGTTCTTTTATTGTCCTTCATTTTCTTTAGAAATTCTGTCCTTCATTGTAGTCCTTGAGTATAGAAATTTCCAGCCAGACAGAAAATAATACGTAATAGACTAATTGTCAGCACAGCATAAATTTCTCCCTGCTCGTCCAGAACGGGTGATTCATTTCTTTTTGGACAGATAGTACATACATACGTATGTATGTTAGGTATATTTGGACAGAGCAGTTTAAATAGACGATTTTTATCTAATGGTGAATTTAGCTACATCTTATTACATGAGAAAAGAGAAATAGAGAGCTACGTTGCTGGATTTGTGCATCTGTATATGTATATATGTATTTGTTTTCTATCAGCGAAAATGACACTAAAGATTGAAACTTAAGGTTTGTTCCAACTGAACGGAAATCGCGGAATTCGAAACTCGATAATTCAATTCAACATTATAATGTTCCAAATGGCAATTTTACAACTGAAAGTTCTCAGGCTGTCGGACGTCATTAATAGCACTACATACGCACAGATTTAGCTACAGACTCATAGAAAGAAGTACTCCCCTATAATTCTATCCTGTCAAAGAATAGGGTCTGATTTTTATCGTAATCCATTTTCCCTATTAGCCTTCTCTCTCTTCAAGAAATGTAAATTGAACGAATATTTAATTGCAAAACATTTTGTCTTATTTTCGGTTAATAAGACTTATTGATTGTTGTGTGGACAATCCTCTTCGCCAGTCACGTTAAGTAGAGATTACTTTTCAAAACAAAAACATTCCCATTAAGGATACATAAAATATATTCTCCGAACTCATCACATTGAAGTGGTTTGGAGTATTTATGAAGGCATAAAATCCATATAATAAAAATATTGATTGAAGATTATAAACATAATAAAGAAAAAATAATTGCAAAACTTTGTATGAAATTAATGTAAACAGATTATTTTTCCAATCCTTTTCGGTTTCACTTATAAATGTGCCGTTGGTACAATCCATTTTAACCACGACATCCCATCCACCACCACATAGGCGGTTTGATGAGTCGCGATATAGTAAACCGGGTAATGATGAAACAATCCTTTCTTAATGTAACCAATCTACACAATCAGAAAAAGACTTCTCTGGAATTAATAAATATTTATTTACAGCTAATTTAAAACAATCACTTATTTGTGAGTCTGCATAATTTATTAATTTCAAATTCTTGGATTCATTTTTTTTTTGAATTAATAAATATAAATATGTTACTCAAGTAAATGATTCATGTCAGTAGTGGCCAATTAATACTAATTAGCTTTAAAAGAAATCTTTTTCTCCTGGTAATGTGGAGTAAATTATACAGGGTGTCCGCGATATACAAAGCATGCTTTTAAGGGATGGTAGCTACAGCGATTTAGAAACAAAAACATATAATACACATTGGGTCTATCTGTAAGCGTAAACGAGAAAAAAAATATTTCTCATGTCACAAACTTCGACGCATACTGTACACCGGCAGCCGATCAGTGCAGGATTTGCCCGAGGATTACAGGCGTGTGTTCTTGCAAATGGGCAACACATCGAGCCTTTCCTGTAATACATTTTCTCCTGTCTGTCAAAAAGGTCCTTTTTAGGACCGGCAATTTATCACAAATAAAACAAAAAGACTAAATTTTGTAGTAGCCTTTACGAAAGAGCTTAAAGCGCCATAACATATGTACTATTATTAGATACATTGTTTTCATTCAATGCGACTTTCCCTCAACTTAAATTTTCATTTACCGCTCTAAAGCTGCTATTAAACACGCCCTTTTTACTCTAACTTCAACATAACATCGATTTTATTGTCATAACATTATTTAAAAAAAACTCAAAGATACCTCTTTCCTATTGATCGGATATTTTTAAAACGTATGGCCATTGACTTCGTACGATACAATGGTCTAATGTGGTTCAAGGTCGTATAAACATATGATGCTTGGCTTGCAGCTGTGCTTCTATTGAATACGTGTACAGTATAGCGTAAGAGAATTGACACCGCACTCTTCCGTTTCAATGTATTAATTCGTTTTCGTCGTTTTTTTCGGTTATTTTCAACTCTAAATTTTTGATATGGTTTTTTGGTTATTTAAGAAGCAATATCGATGAGTTTTCTTGGACAGTTTGACCAAATAAGGTTTTTTAGAAATAATTTTTTTTTCTCGTTTACGCTTACAGATAGACCCAAGGTGTATTATATGTTTTTGTTTCTAAATCGTTGGAGCTATCATCCCTTAAAAGCATGCTTTGTATATCGCGGACACCCTGTAGGCAAAAAATTATGCATTAATAAATTGTCTGACAAACTTACACTGCCAAGAAAGTTTTCTATAAACACGTTTTAAAAATTATGCGTGATTGATTTTATTTAGACCTTTCCTCTAACATAACGCTCTTAAACATCCAATAACATAATTATTATGAAAGGTTCGTTAAGTAGTTGCCTTACAGCTACCAATATACATACTTTATTCAAAGACAGTTATCTTGCTAAAATCGGCTATTAGAGTTTCTTAACTCTCCAAAAATTAGTTTCACTATAAACGTACATGGCTTTTTTACAAAAACTTTTCATTAAACAGCCGCTGTCGCACACTTGCCAAATAAGTTTTCTAAATGTGGTATTTTAGGCAAATATTAATTAAACATGCAAGAAACACGAATGTTCAGTTTTTGATGTCAATATAAACTCAAGGAAAGATTTCCTAAACAAGTAGCATTGCCAAAAACTGGCAATAGTTTTCACTATTAATTGTGTGGAATATTCGTTATTCGTATTGTTTTGAACAAGAAAAATTTGCATATTTAGCCTTACACCGATAACAGAAGTAGCTCTAAATTTGGTATTTTAAATATAAAATTTTTCGTTTTGATTTATCACAATCTTTCACACAAAAAAGTACAATTCAAGCAGCCAAATTCCAATGCGGTCCCACTTCCATTAACACAGTTTACAATAATCTGAACTATAGAGGGATCGTAGTAATACATACATCGGTTATAAAATTGGAACTATCACAAGAAATATCATGGAAATAGAAAACAAGAGAACTAACGACACCTACATAGCTAATTTTCAGTGTTGTATGCCACATTAAGCTGTTACCTACATATTGAAAACCGAAGAACATAGAAGTTCTGCAACTATTAACTTCGTTGAAACTGTATATTGTGTAGTATGCGGTTGCTTCCTTAACTTAAGTTAACGAGTTATCGCAAAATAGCGATCACGTGCGCGTGTTGTTTTGCGAATATGGGAAAATACGACGAATATATTTGTTGCAAGAAGAAATGTCATCGTAATTATCACATTAAGTGTGTGTCGTTATCGGTGGAGGATTTCGTCCGGAAGAAAGCTGATGAGAGGATGCTACTGACGAAACACGCTTTACAGGAGAAGGTATTTTTAACTCTCACAATTCTCATGTTTGGAGTGAGGACAATCCCCAAGCTACATGTATTCAATCGTATTAGAAAAAAAAACTCGCTGTTAATGTATAGGCAGGTATCATCAATAATTGTCTCATAGGGCTATT
This sequence comes from Popillia japonica, assembly GCA_004785975.1. Taxonomy (NCBI): domain Eukaryota; kingdom Metazoa; phylum Arthropoda; class Insecta; order Coleoptera; family Scarabaeidae; genus Popillia; species Popillia japonica. The sequence continues at coordinate 6,180 of SMLS01075372.1, forward strand.
TTACCTTTACGACTGAATAGCAATGATTGTCGTATTTTCTTGAAGAAGCTTTGTCAGAACTTCTGGAAAATATGCCACTGATCACAAGAAGACAAATGTGATTCCAACACTATGGGACACCTCCTCATTTCACAGCCACCGTACGTCCGGCAGAGGTGTGGTTCTATCGCATGACCTCCCCGCTCGCCAGATTTATCGTCGTTAGATTTTTTCTTGTGTGGACATATGAAAAATTTTGTTTATGAGACTCCCATTCTCCCACTCTCCTCTCTTACTATATAGTATTAAAACAAAACACCGTACAGAAAAACAATGTTAATAAAAACTCTTTGATTTAACGTCATCTATTTTTCCTTCAAAGTTTGTCGGTCTAATTTTACAGCCTGTATACAAGGTGAGTTTTTTTTTCATTATTTGTATGGGGATCTCGGAAGAGATACGCACTAGGTTAAATGGAGAAAGATTTGCATGTTTATAAGCCTCATCATAAAGATAGAAAAAAAAATTAAACATTGTTTTTAGGAAATTCAATTTCAAACAGCGATATCTTAAATTTTTAATTTTGGTTACCATTTATGAGTTACAAGCAAAGTCCATTTTTTTTAATGGAAACCATAGTTGGCCATGACGAAATTCTAATAGTGCATTTTTTCTGCTTGCAATGTTGTAAGGGTTGTAGCACTTATTTTCATAAATAACAGCACAATACACAATTATTATGTTTAACAAAAATCATGTCTTGCCATGGAAAAGAACAGAAACTTATAAAATACAATAAAATACAAGATACAATAAAAACGCTAAACGAAGTATGTAGTTATTAACAACATGTAACACCCTAAATTTACATTAAGTGTTCGAAATGCCCGCCATTATTATAGACGCACAACGACACCTTTTCAACAGAGTTAATAGCTTTCCTAATTTTGCGCCCATCTAACTTATCAAATACATAATAACTGCTTCCAATAGCTCGTCTTGGGTTACATATGATCGCACATATCGGTCGTTTTGAGTCATAGGATATTTAAAGCGGTGAGGAGGTGAAGGAAGCTACGTCTCCACCAATATTGTAGAGTACACCGTTCATAGACTCATACGCGTCCCCTCTTCTTAGCGAATTTTTATACCTCTTACCTCTTCCCGGCTTTATTTATCCTATTTCTCAAAACGACCGGTATACGAGATCTTTTATTGCTCCAAAGACGACGAAATCTAATAGTGAAAGATCTGGGAAACCTGCAGGCCATGAAACAGGACCATTTCTGCCGATCCACGAGTTTGGAAATAATTAATCTAGATAGCTTTTGACCTGTGCTTGATAGTGAGGCGAAGCACCGTCGTGTTGAAACCACCGTCATTTTGTACGGGTCTGTAAATTTAATTCATCTAGGATATTGTCGAAATCTTCCCTAAAAAATTGCAAATACCGATTTCCGGTTAAAGTTTCATTAAAAATAAATGGCCCAACAAGTTGCAAACCAATAACACCACACCATAAATTGAAGCCAAACTTAATCTGGGGTCGCCTTTCTTCTAAACGGTGATAATTATTTTAGCCGAAAGGTGTTCATTATGACGATTGAACATGCTGCAGTTTGTAAAACGTGTTTCGTCGGTCCATAAACTCTGCAGCGGAAAGTTGTTATTTTCTTGACACATATTTACGAACCAAGCACAAAAGTTTAATCGTCTTTCATCGTCTCCAGGGTGTGGAGTTTGACCAACTAATTTTTTATAAGGATGGTACTTATGTTTTGATAAAATTCTCTCTAGTATGCTTTGTGAGGTAGCAGCGTCCTGTGCAATTTGCCGCGTTCATGTTGATGGATTCTGATTAACAGCAGTTAAAACATTTATCTGTGTGTTTTCATCAATATTATGTACCCTTATTTCTAGGTTTAACAAAACTTTCAAACTCTTTTAAATTAGTGTATAAATTCTTGAAGGTGTCTAACGATGGCTGAGGGCCATCAAAATACAATAAAAAATAGCGATCGGCGGTTTGCATACTATTTTTGTTACAGATTATGTAACATTCGACCGTATCAAGTTTCTCACGATTTGTATACACCATAACTAACTTTATAAAGCAACTAAATCACTGACAAAACTAACTATAGTCACCCTAGTGAACGAACTGTCAATGATAAGTAACCATAATGCTTCAATTGTTGATATCGCGTTCTCCATGGCTAGACATAATTTTTATTAAACATAATAGTGTATTGTGCTGTTATTTATAAAAATAAGTGCTTCAACCCTTACATCATTGGAAGCAGAAAAAAATACACTATTAGAATATGTCATAGCCAACTATGGTTTCCATTAAACAAAAATTAACTTTGCTTGCTAACTCAAAAATGCTAAGCAAAATTAAAAATTTAATAAGATGTCGCTGTTTGAAATTTGAATGAATTTTCTAAAAACATTATTCAATTTTTTTTGTCTTCAAGAATAAAAGAGTTATAGCACTAAAAATGTTTTGGAGAATTTCTATATCTACCGTTTTAATAACTGTGTATACAGATAAAAACTCACTAGTAGATAACTTTAATAGTTCTTTAATATCTTGATAATTAGTAAAATTGCCGGCACTAAATTGGGCAGAACCAAATCACCTTCCCTTTTGTGGCACTTAAGTTAAATTTATGTTACTAAAAATAGATTATATTGCATATTAACATATATCAACACATGACTATTAGTGTACGTCTTTGTCAGCAGATTGCTTTACCATGAAGGTAGGAAATTGCTATTGCATATTATTACACCATATATACCTTAAAAATTATTCAGTTGTGAAGTTAATGGTACGTATAATCGTGTTTGCTATTTAACTCATGATATTATATGATTTCATAAGCATCCTATTACCTTAGTCGTAGACAAACAATAAGTTACCAAACAGTTTTGTAATAAAAAAAGGGTAATGTAATAAAGTACTTACTTGGCGCTGAAAATCGTAGCCAAAGCCAAAAAGCAGCCATCCGCAACAACAGGATTTCCGGTGTAGCAACGGTCAACTGCCCAATCAAGCAAAGGACCAATATCTGGATTGAATTCCAACAGCAACACCACGGTCTCACGAGCTAAGTTATACACCTGTAACAAAGAATAAAATCTAAAAATCTATCACAAAATCTTATGTCCAGTATTATATTTGACTACTAGAACGCAATTACTGCCTAGTTTAAACAATTAACAATGTTCATTCACGATAATAAACCGAGACAGACTATATGAACATATTCCATGTAAACAGTATCGACATTAAACCGGAGAAAGCCACGCGCTGTATCTGCGATAAACTTCAGATTCTATGGCTAACAACTGAGACGATTAGAAAAAGATGGAACAAGCAACAAGGCTATATGAAAGCAGAGGAAGGCTATCGTCCTAAACATCATATAAGAGAATTAGTACATAAATGAGAGGCCGAAACTACAATAATTTGTATTTACTTTAAAACACAACAATACATTCATATGTGTGTATACTCATATGTACATATATCCATAGGTAAGAATTGCTAGACGCATGGTCTAGTCTAGACAGTAATTCTACTGCTATCCATTGATCAACAAATCTACAGGCGACGTTACATTTTCGTGGCAAACACAATATGTAACGTAATGTGCGTAGCCCACTGGATTACCTCTATAGGCAACAACTTAAGTACAATCAAAATTTTAATACGAATGTTGTCTTATGCTTTTATGCTTTTTTGATTTGCGAGAGTGCGACAGCAGCCATAGACGCACGCCTTAGCGTTAGAGTTTTGGTCAAAATTAGTAATAAAGGTTTTTAACTTTATAATAAATCACCTTATATAATATAAGATATATAGACTCATGATCACAATAAAGATGATCACATGAAAGATGAAGAAATTTCGAATATTTGTACCAAATTTTTATTGCCCTAACACAGTACACGAGACAAATCATAGCTTAACAGAAAACAGAAAGTAATTTAGAAATAGGCATTTTCATGTTTGGATGCAGCTTATACAGCAATTTGGAAAAAAATCGTGATAATCGTAATAATTTCCTCTTGCTTTATATGTCAAAAAGATTTTATTTCCTAGCTAGCTTCAATTCAAATTTTGACGTATCTTTTTACAAATATTCGCAACAGTGATTCGATCGAAATCATAACAGATGTCGTTGGCAACATACTATTCTCCCGAACATTTGTCTCTTACTAACAGGGACACAAAATAAAACAAACTACTTATCAAGACCAATCAATATAAGTACGAATACTAAAGTAAGCACTTAACAGCGATGAACTTTCTAAAACAGTAACCAATCCTCTTAATTAGTTTAATTAACAATATTTTTTGACGACAAACAACGCTGGCGTAATTACGGTGCCCTGCGAAAATTGCAATATGCCCTGAATATCTCTTGGATGGTGTACAAGTGCAGAATTTTATAATGAAATAAAACGACGCACGTAAAATATTAATCGCACAAATATTAGCGCCATCAATCATTTACTAATGATGCTGCTGGCGCATTTTGTATTTTTACATTTTTATTTTATAAAAGAGAAATAAAAGAACACGGTTTTCGTTTTAAACCAGGAGGATAAATAGATTTATTATTGGTAACACATCGCAATGTGTATGAGGGCGGCATCCGCAATTTGAATCTCTTGCTCGTTCAGGACTAAACAAGTCATAAAACTTTGAAAAATAAACAATTTTTATTAATAAAAATCTTCTAACTCGCTTACAAACATACAAAAAGTGTCCTGAATAAACATCGTTCGTTCATGTGTAGTATGAATAGCTATCGGATGGTTCACTTATAAAAACTTCTTTCTATGCAAATCGATAGTTGCCTGTCTAAGTAAGTTGGGTATAATAGACGCTAGAAACATGTATTTTGGTTAG
>SMLS01075373.1:0-43360 GCA_004785975.1 Popillia japonica
CGTTAGCTGCTCAACTGTGCTCAACTATCAGCTGTTTCACACTTATGAGCAATCGTTAAAAAACATTTGGTTCATTTAATTTATTTATTGAAATCAACGAGAAAAAAAGAACAATCAAAATTCTAGAGAACAACTAAAGAATAGATTAATTTTGATTAGATAATTTATTAGTTGTTTATTTTTGCACAGAAGTACCAATAGAGAATTATTTAGAGCAACTTACAGACTGCACAAGAAGTTAATCGTAAGTATATAACAAAAAAAATACTTTCACTTCTTCAAAGCATATTACAGATACATAAAGTATTACAAATATGGCAGAAGAAATCAGAAAAATACTAGAGCAACTATTAAATAGCATATCTGGTTTATATTGTATATTAATATCAGATAGGGATGGTGTACCCATTATAATGGTACAAAATGATAAAGCTCCCGAATTAGCAATGAAGCCTGCATTTTTGTCCACATTTGGATTGGCTATTGATAGAGGCAGTAAACTAGGTCTGGGCAAAACGAAAACCCTAATTTGCTCATATTCACAGTATCAAGTAATACAAATGAATAAACTTCCTTTAATAGTTACCTTTATTGCAAGTGACTGTTGTAATACAGGATATATTCTTTCTTTAGAAACACAGCTCGAGCCTATATTATCAAATTTAACATTAGTTGTAACTGAAACATAGCTGTGTACTTTTTTATGCGGTCAGTGTAATATAACATATTTTTAATTGTAATTTTATATAATGAACTGATGTAGCTTAAATATACATTTGTTTATATCTGCTATTAAAACAAAATATGTTTGTTTATTAATACGCTGCCTAATTAATGTCCATGCAATAAAATATACCACAGCTGCAGGTAAATACATACATATATAGGTATGTGTGTAGACCTGTTGAATACTTCTAATGTTTAATAAGAGTAAATGTATACTTTGTAAATTAGTCTAAATTTTGAATGTTATTCTTACACAAATGACAAGAATCAATTCAAATTGCTTGCATTTATAATGAAAACAATTACTGCTGAAATTATTTGTGTTCTACACATGGAGTTAGTTTTGAGAAATGGAGTGCATTATTTTATTTTTAATATGCAAAATATTTTTTTACTATAACTTCACTTTTTTATGTTGAAGTTTGTTGGACAATGGAATTGCTCCAATGAATCTTTATGAGAGCAGCAATATACATATTGCTGTAGATTCGCTTCGAGTCGGCTACTTTTTTTGACTTTTATAACTTTATTTTGTAATTGTAAATTTATAAATTAAAAGGTGAATTTAGAAATGTTTTAACTTATAATACTAGAAAAATTTTTTATTACGACGCAGTTTAAGCAATAAACTAAATCTAATTCTGCAGATTTGTTTTACAAACTCAACTAAAATTCAACTTATTCTAGACAGGATAAGACAAATAAAAAACGACTTATTTACTTCCCATACTAAAGGCCAGACGAAATGGTGATGAAACGTGTGAATACATTTTGGTGAAATGGCATGTAATGCCACAGCAATATGTACAACACAAAAAAGACTAAATACGAAATAAAGTTTTCCTACTGCTTGTACTCAATTGCGTTTTTCCACTTACCAGTTGTAACGCCCACAAAACTATAAAATGCGTTTGCCATGCTTTCACCACAAATTATTTAAAAATAAATTTGGTATGAATCTATTTGATGTACCTATCTAAATTATAGAGATAGGATTTTGAAATTACATACCTACCTTCTAGACGATGGGTCTCCAAACTACGGCCCGAGAGTTTCATATTTTAGAGTAACCTTATATATTACTTTTATTTTTATGCCTTCTTGCAGTATGTATGCCTGTTTTTGTGATAGATTTGATCCGTATGTGGATGTACATATGTGAACAAAGACAGTTATAATCGAATCTTGGTATTTAACACATATTGGCGACGAGGATGGGAAATCCGGAACACCTAATATTCAACTGCACGACTATTGCAGTAATTTGTGTCAATTATTTCGGTAAAGGTGACATTGACGAGGGAGAAATGCTCTCCTTGGAACCATCACAGCTATTACAGTTTATAAAAACTTTTACACTGGATGGAGAGCTGTAGTTGTGGACAAATTCCAGCAACTTATAGCTCGTGTGAGGGACCACAATAGATCACCGGGTCGGTATTTTAAATGAAATGATGTAAGTTTCCTCACATTTTCCAAATTTAAGTTATTTGACTATCTAAAAGTCTTTTTTGAGTCACTGTCTGCCATACACCACTGTACTCACCCCTTGTGTGACTCTGCTAATAAATGAAATTTAGTCTGATTCTTTTATAAGTAATGCGCCTTTGCCTGATACAGCGAGAGGTCTGTTAGTGACCCTATCATTTTTATGCGTACACGACTGGTTTCTACAGACATTTTGGGTAAATGTTAAATATATTGTATTTAATAAGGCTTATTTTCCTTATTGACAAATGACCGATGAATATTGGTGTAATAGCAAGAAACTTTGAAACTTTCGAGAGAAGCACCTGCTTTTCTAACTGTACTAACTATGTATTACTTCTTTTTTTTCCGAACAATAAAACTTGCACGTTTAGTAGAACACGAATACGGGCTTAAGAAGTAATACAAACAAGCACTATATACGCATTACATTATAAACAGGTATGAGGCTACTTCAAACAAATATTTATACTGTAAACATCTCTCCTTCAAAACAATTATATGTTTTTTGCTAAAAGTATGTAGAGCTTACAACTGAAACAAAAATATTAAAGTTCTGTCGAAAAAAGTTTAGATGGTGCTATTTTAGCAAAATTAATAAACAAATGTTCTTGTGTAGTAGTACTCATTAATAATTTGTAATAATCATAATAGTAACAATGGCCTTTCTTATTATTGCAAAACAAATGTAATATGTAGCGTTTTAAATTCATCATCATACATATCAATCATCAAACATATTAATATAATATATATTTACTGAAATTATTTTGTAAATAGTAATTAAGTATATATGTATATAATGATGACGTAGATAGTTACAGGTATACAGCAATGTTGATTGTTATTCCCTCGTTAGTATAATAGGAAAATTTTCGGAGATTAAATGGTCATCTTCAAAGACTATCACAATATTCAGTTCAAATTCTATAAAAAAAATACAATAAATTTTTAAGAAAACTATTAAATATTATACTTTATTACATACCAATTTTAAAGTTAACTTTGATTAACGTAGGACAGGTAAACAATCTAGGAAATACCATGTAAATCGGCACCTCAGCTTTGTGCGGAATGTTACCGTCACCTATTTGAATATTTTGTATTTCTGTTGCTGTAAAATCACATTTTCCATTAGTTAAAGAATAAATATTAGTCAATAATTTATTAACACGACATAAAAGTTTTTAATGTTTTAACGGGAAACAACTCAAAAACAATTGTTCTACCAAGACAGTGCTACGTTTGTATTTTTTGTACATTTATTTTTTATTTAGATTATAGGTAGTCTATATGCAGAATGTTATAATATGAAACCTATTAGATAGAAAGTTTAGAAACCATTTCTGAATGCTGAAATTTTCATTTAAAGCGCCAATCAGAAAAAATTACATTTTTTAAATCGATAATAATAATAATATTGGTGTTTGTGATATGGTGTTATCTCAAATGGGATGCATTGTGTTTGTATTTTATTAAAAATTAATATATAAATTTGATAATTACATCTATAAGCTCACAGCTATTTTCCCAGGTGTTTACTTGGAAATTAATGATGAGAAGAGATTGCAGTAAAATTCGATGAAATGAAAACAACATATGCATAAAATATTGTTATTAGAACACATTCCTCATGCATGAATTGTTTCGGCATTTAAAACCACATTACTTTTGAAAAACTTATGTTAAAGCCGTTTCACAACACAGCCGTTTGTTGGAAGTTGTTTTTTTCAATATTTGTCATTTATGCGTATTAAACTAACATTTACATGACCATATTTGAATACATACATTTTTGTAAATATTTACCATCTTTTCAATAAACCTAGCTTTAAACTAACTTTATTTAACATTGCATGTTCATCCCTTTTTATTAATATTATTCATCAAATCTGAGATTTAAAGATGAATATATAGGCGAAGTGAAATTCATCAAACATAAATACATATAAATATCTGAAAAAATACCTGATACTATTACCTTCTCTGGCATAACCTTCAGCACAGCCACATGTTTCCACTCGAACCAATTGCAATTCCACACTTTTTATTGCAACCGCACAATGATCAATAGATAAGTAGCCTGTTAACGGTGAAGATACACTGCATCTTGTAGAGTCAAATTTTCCTTTTATTAAAAAATTTGGGACATTTGCATTATTATGACTGAGCGAAACAGGACTAATTGAAAATGATATAGGCTTAGGTGGATCTATCACTTTTGGCCAATATTGTACTAAAAATTGTTGTGTCTTCTGCAAATCTTTTGATAAGAAAGACCTTTTAATATCACATTTTAAACTGTAACTTATATTAATAAAAACACCATGATAGGTCTCATATAATTCTCTGTTTTGCTTCGGTTGCAAAGGAACTTCAAAGGGAATTTGTGTGCAACCAGCTGGTATTCTGCCAGGGCCACTGACTTCACAATAAACTAATACTAATTGAATAGGCTACAAACATTCTAATAATTTATAAACTCAAGTAATTTACATACAGGCATACCTTAACGGAATTGTAAAACGCTTCTATAATTCCTACATTTTTTGAACTTAGTTGTAAATTTACATATCCTTCCATTATTAATATAATGCCATCATGTTTTAAATCAGAATTACTACTTATTACTAGTAATCCAGATACTTTTTCCTGGTTAGTATAATCACATCAGTATAATTTCTTTCTATTTATAATAACTTACTCCTTCATGATACACCTTATCCACTTTCTTCAACTTAATTTCCACTGACGCTGACATCTTTTCTGTCTATACAACAACCAAGACCAAAATCAGTAAAATATTTTTATTATATGTATTAGATCGTTAATCAGTCTCCGTTTATAATGCTGACAGAAGCTCAGCGGTGTGGAGCTACCGGAATTTACCTGTATTATACACGAAATTAGTTAGAAGTAACTATAATAGAACATGACTATAACCACAAAATGTAATTAACTTCATACGAGTTACAAATTCAAATTTTATCTGCCTAATTTGAAAGATGACCGTTGATTCCGAGTGGTGCAATGTAATATACTGGTTTCTTTATTTATATAACAAGTAGACTAAAATTATTGCAGTTAAGTTACTTTTATAAATTCTTTGTGAATAACAAGTATATATATAATTATAATGGAATTTGTTAATGTTGCAATTAGAATTAAACCGTCAAGCATAGATGATGAAAGCAAAAGTTTGCAAAAAATTTCTGAAGATCCACCGGTAACAATAATTAAACTTATTTGGGATAATAGTGTTTTAAGTGTAAAAAATTACCAATATTTCTTTTTAGACAGTATATATTACCGATCGTCGCCAAACTTATTCTTTTGATAAAATATTCGATCAAGAAACGGACCAGAATGAAATTTTTGTTAGTCTTATAAATCCACTTGTTGAAAAAACCTTATCAGGATATAATTGTACAGCATTTGCGTATGGTCAAACTGGAACTGGCAAAACATATACAATGGGCAGTGATATGAAGGTAATTTCGAAACAACATACTATGACAAAATTATTCTCTTCGTTAATTATTACATTACTTAATAAATTATGATGCAAATGGGGGTAAAATAGTAAAGTGGCTATCGAGAGTAATAAGTAATTTTGCATTTGAAAAGTGATAGTGGCTATTACTATTAATTTTATATGAGATCAAGACTACCATATGAGATAAAGTACTGATGTAAATATAAGTTGCTTATACTATATTGCGCTACATTTTTTAAACATCGGACTATATCAAAACTAATTAGGTATAGCAGCCTGCAAACTTTTACATACAGGATTTGAGATCTATTTGTAAAGCTCTTGTTCTGTGCAACAAGTGAAATTTATTTCTCTGCCAATTAGCAACAGTGTATTCCTACACAAAAGGGAAACAAAAAACACATTGTGAATATTACATTAAATAAACAATCAAGCAGAAACATTTATTTTCAAATATTTCTCCTTTTCTTTATCTATAAAAAAGACAATATTGTTTCAGTTACTCTGTTCTAAGTTTATTATTTTAAAGTCTATGATTTGTTGCAAAGTGTCCCTTATTATATGACAAACCAATGTGATACAGGTATCGAATACATACTGGACACAGGAACACAATCTGTTAGGATCAAGAAGATTTCCGTTAGCCAAACGAAAACAAGAGGACCAAATTAATCCAACATCTAGATAGTGTTAACAAATCATCAAGTGGCTATGCACTTATCCATTAATGCTGGTAAAAAAGAAAGAGAGTATTACCAGATTGCGAAATAATACACTTAGCCTTTGTCTTGGATCGACAGTACTTTGGATGCCGTGATTGCAGGATATTTCGATGCTACACCTTAAAAGTGGTTGGTGGCAAATAAGCTTAGAATCAGAGATAAGGAGTAGATTGTATTTAAAACTGGACCCCTACTTGGCAGTTAAATATTATGCATTTCTTCAGTAACATATTTATGCATATATATTATGCATATACAATTTGCTAATATTGCCATGTCATTAACAAAACTTACTGAAAATAGCAAACATTTCATTTCTTATACACTCTGAGCATCTTTTCAAGTAACTGAAACAGTTTTTATTTTGAATTATTCACACTTTGACAAAAAGCTTGTTTGGTCATGACTGTTGCATAATTGATTCATTATAGATATGTTTCTATAAATACATATAATGATATAGTTATTCATGCGTAATAATCTAAATTATAAGTAATTTATAGTCAAAATTATCCCTATTTTTTTTTTATAATTCAATTAATGTTGATGCATGTTCATTGCCTTCACAAATTTAGTACTTGATTACTACTGTCACCCCAGTATGTCAATCATTTGTTCAATTTAAAAATATTTTATAGTCGTGGAATTCACTTCAATTGTTTACGCAACTATTATTCTTGCATACTATACTATTTAAACAGATGCAGACATTGAAGGAATATCAAATACAAGATCCATATAATAAACTTATCGCCTACTTCAGCAAGCTGCTAACAAAACCCTAACAGAACTACTATGTAAGGAGCAAAGAATTACTGGCAGTTGTGAAGTCTGTTTCTCTGCAGCAAAATTTGTGTTGTTAAGAGCCGATTACGAAGTGTTAATCTCTTTGCTAAACTGAAAAAATCCGGAAACGGGTTTCTTAAACAAGTGTTAGAGAACGAAGACGGAATGAACAGGAACTACAGGTACTACAAAAAAGATTTTTGATACACTACAACTGCATAATCAATCATCAAGACACTTGACGCGAAATTCAGAAAACTGAAAGAAATACGAGATTGTTTATAATGGGTAAATTGTCGAATATTGGCGCAGAAAGGACGCCACTTGGAGTATTGTTAATGCCTTTCATAGACAAAAAGGGCACAAATGAAATAGTGGAATGCGGACAGTCTATTTAAAAAGAATTGCATTCTGACCTGGGACAGTATTTTAAATTGTCTGTGTTCCAAGATGATGTATCCATCAATAGCTAGTGTCCACTGACGAGTACTGTGACATCAAGATAGACGGAATAATCAGATGTGACCTAGCAAACCTTATTTGGGTATTCTATCCGTTACGACGATATAGTTTTGTCCTTAAGCTCCAGCAATAATGTAAACGATGTTACGAAGTAATGAAAAGAATCCATGGTCGGACTTGGACTATGATGCGTCCGTCATGTTGTCATACAGTGGAAATCAGCAAGAGTTTTTTCTGACCTTCTGACTCTAAGGCGACGCCTTGCCACATTATGTGATTACAAATGGGATATACAAAATAGAGGTGGGCAGTCAGACTCACTTTAGTGATCCGATTCAGTAACTCCCGATCATCGAAATGATTCGGTTCAATGAAGCGTTTGAATCAATTGTATCATTTAATATCATGTCATATTAAATTCATCCGTTGAACTACTGATTACGATAACATATTTAAAATATATTCTACTTTAACAACAAATTACTAAATATGTTTTAAATTCGTATTTTATTCAAATGTAATTGATTAATTTAATATAATACACCAGAAACAATAATTCTTTTTTACGAAATCAATATTCTTATTGCCACGCAATAAGCAACAGTTAGTTTCGTTTCTTAGAAATAAAAGAATTTTATATGAGTGCTCGTAATAAACGTGCTCCTAATTTTTATATCGGCTTGGTGGGTTTATGTATTTATTCAAAATTCATAAAAAATATTTTGCCCACAATTGGATTGATTGATAGATAGAGCATATCGAAGGAATTAAAAAAATACATTCAAAGCATTATTATATCTAGGCTTGTTATTGTTAATATTTGATACCATCTAATTATATTTTTTGTGAATTTCATTGTTAGTTTCTCTATTATATACAGAGAATTCTACTTTAGATAAATTTTATTTACAGAATATTAATTTTTTTCATTAGTTTATAATAGGTATATAATAATATATAACTCAATAATTTACAAAAACAGATAACTATGCTTAATAAAAATACAATGAATATAGTTATTTTAAAATATTATGTACATTATAAGGATACAAACGAAAAGTATAACTATACATATAGTAAACATTTAGATATATACCCATATAAAAGAGTATCTACAAATTAAAAACAATTTAATTATTTATAAGCTCCAAACTATTCTTGTAGGTACATTACAATAATTACATATGTTCATTTTCCATATTGATTGTTGAAATTGGGTGTTAACACTGTTAATTGGTAGGTACTACATATAAGGAACCGTAGCTCGTATCTTTATTATTAGGATTCAAATGCAACAAAGAACTACTGTGGTGAACGAAATCATATAATGAAATGATACAAATGAAACGATCATCTCAATTGGTCAATTTTGGTGAACCGGTTCAATTGAATCACCAGTAAGAGCCGGCTTACTGAATCAAATCGTTCATGAACGACACAGCTCTGATACAAATGGGATTAGAGGACTACACAGCTGTGTATCAATAGCAGTTTGGAGTTTGTGGGACTTTGACGACAAAGTTAACAATTTGGTAATGTTTTATACCGCAGTATAAAAATTGCTCTTTGTTTTATTTGATGACGAAGAAGACTACATATAGAAACTTTCCCCAAACGATGTGGAACGCCTAAGGGAGTCTGAGAGAATATCCAGTACCAACTTAGCAAACCAAAATTGGGATGTGGGTTGGATTAATTGGAGTGGAGAATCATAAGAAGCATAATTGAAGAACTATTCTGATATACTGGCATCAAGGCTGTAGCATCTGTTACAATCCGCATGTAACAGAAACGACGAAGATTGGTGTTGTTTTCTTTGAAAAATTGCACTGTAATGGGCAGGAGAGCTACTTTCATGACACTTGAGGTAGTCACTGTTCAGGATAGAAAAAAATTAAGAAACCTTGAAATATTTAGATAGATTTCGAATCAAATTAACTGAACATGGCATCATGTATAATAGACCAATGGTCTCAATATTGGCAAGCAAGCAGAGTGTAAATAGGTTGTTATTTGTGGGAACATATTTTTTACTTTAGTAATGTGTAAATAAATTCTGATTATTATTACCATATGTAAACTTGATTGAACCCCAATGTAACTAAATATTTTGTACGATAAGAATATTTTTATAATTTAGATTCTAATCTAATTAATCTTTTAAGTAATTTTGTTTTAGGAATTGGATGGACAAAATATGGGAATCATAAAACGCGTATTTATTGCGATATTTGATAAAACCTCAAATATGGAGAATATTGAAATAGAATTGTCAGTGTGTGAAATTTATCAGGAAAAGGTATATGATCTACTTGGAGATAACAAGACTGCATTAAACGTGAAAGGTACTATAAAATTAATTCTAGTCAATTATTCTACTCAATTGATTTTATATCACCAAATAAATTAAATGATTGGTAGTAAGATAAGTTGTTCTTAATTTTGTGTAGGTATTAATAATATAACTTTAACACAAGTGAAAGTCAAAGATTTAAAGTCAACAGAGCAAATGCTGGTGAAGAGTTCCAAACGACGGCATACGGGGGAAACTAGACAAAATCTCTGGAGCTCCAGATCTCATGCAATATTTACCATACATGTGAATGTGAAAGACGAGTAAGTTCTGGTTGTACTAATGTAAATAGAAGTTGATTAGTTAATGTGAGCTTAATTTGGCTGAAACGAATATTCAGCAAATATCAATCGTTTTTGTATTTGAAATCTGCTCGAAATGTTTCCTTTACCAATATGCAGATGACACATAGTGTGTGATAAGGTGCCGATTTTACTAATATATCGCCTGTGGCGGCCGCCGTTAATACTATTCATAATTGGTGTACAACAAACAATTTAGAAATAAATATAAATAAATCTGCCGCAGTATATTGGCGTCTTAATTTTATTCGGGTATTAACAAACTACAAGTTGTTTATTGGATAGACCAGTTAATACGCTGTTATGACCGCTATATAAAGAGTTAGGTATATTACCGTTACCGGCCATATTTAAATGAACTAGGTGTTTGAGCGCATCAAAATTTAATTAAATAAAAATAATACATAACATTTAACAAAATGATGGATGGCTACCAGAGAGGCGAATAATCTGTTATATAACTTCACAAAACAGCACTATTGGAAAGAATATCGGCGTATCGAGTAATAAAAATGTATAATAAATTACCGGACTATACAAAAACCAATCTCTGTAATCAATACAAGAACGCCCTAAAAAAAGTTCTTACTTGATAAATGTTTCGTCTCGTATGAGGAATTTTTGTCCCTATGATGCTGTTTTGAAAATTAGCTTTCTTGACTTGTGCTACGTGTATGCAAGCCATCTTTTAGTTACTAGTTTTTTCTATACATTCATATTTATTGTTTATTAGTTTGAAAGATGCTCTAATACTATTATTTTTAACAATGCTGATATCGCTTATTAAGATCTACGGCAATAAAATGTTGCTATTGTTACTGGAAAATAAATCCAAAAATAAATTTGTCAGGTCAAGTTTTTGATTTATTTTCGTACGTCGTACGGTCGAGTCAAACTATTATTATTATTAAATTGAGTAAAATCATTTTATAATGTCACAAATTTTCGCATAAACTAATAACTAGTCAGTTTCTTTGTATAAAATATAGACAAATATCAATCAAAACAAATCATCATAATTCATGTTTTTTATGTTACTGCAAATAGTATGTAGGAGTATACACTTTTAAAGGCACACACCCAGTACATCCCAAGCCTTTAATATAATTTCTGACTGTCGGCATATAGTTATTACTACTTTACTTTTTAAATATATTGTATTTTTTAAATATAAAATCTATTTATATTTTCAATAAAAACGTGGTTAATATAGTATGGAGAATCATGTATGTTTCCTCGTTTCAAAATTTATATATCAGTATAGTTTTGGTTAAGATAAAATGTTACTTTTAAAATGTTATAGTCTCCCTATTTTTGCTTTTGCACGAAGACTTTAAATCCTAACTTCTATCGTCGTATTTTTGATTTTACACTAATTATTATATAAATTACTTTTGATATGTCAAATTTTCTAGGAATGGAACTAGATGTACTAAATTGAATTTAGTAGACTTGGCTGGTTGTGAGAGTATTAAAAAGACAGGAACACAGGATAGTCAGCTTAATGAAGCTATTAAAATAAATATGGGTCTTTTATCAGTTGGATTAGTTATAAGTGCGCTTACATTAAATAGAACATGCATCCCTTACAGACAGTCGATGCTTACAAGAATTTTATATGGTTTGTAGTTTACATACATATGTATGAATTAGCCTTTTTTCAAAAGTAAAGACTCTTCCTGATCTCAAGACTAGGGTTTCGTTCTGGTTTTAAAGTGTGATATTTGAATATATACATATCTATGTTTAGTACTAATAGTATGTAATCCGTTAAGGCTTTTATACGATACAATGGTCAGTTTTCCATATATATTATTTTAAAAGTGTTACTACATAATTCTTATTTAACAATGTGGCTAGTCGGAAGAGACATTACTTTTGGCCCAGTGTTTATATAATATTAATTTCACATAATCGCATGTTAGTTAATAAGAACTACACCTACATAGTTGCTTTTGATACTGCTTAACACATCGTTAGAGACGAAAATAACATTCTTCCACTGATGCATAGAGCTCACATCCAATAAAATCTTTAACGAGGTCAGGCCGCTTACTTTATGGTATCTATTCAAGCAACTTTAATTTAAAACACTGTTTTGCTGTGTAGTGTTGCGAATTAGTGTATCCGTCTCCCAAATTACGTATGGTTGTTAACTTTTTTTTAAACACGTTAGTCTGCTAACGTGTTTTTTTTTCTAAATTCTCTTAGACTAGTAGATCTATCACGACTATTCTTTTAAGTGCCAGCGTTGTCGTCTGAGAACCGTATTGTATAAACCAGTACTTGTATTTCAAAGTGCAAGCTCACATTTCTCATAGATATAATAACAAGAAATGTATAATGGTTATAGAGTCGGCATTTACTTAACCTTTTCCGGGCGGCTGACGTAGCTTAGGGCTGCCACACATTACTACATTTGGATCCGATTGTCTGAAATGATTGTCGAATCAGGGCATCTGACGCTCAGCCACTTATAAGTTTATACGATCATATCGCACACCTACGATCAGATATCGGATCGGACATCCGGCTCGGATGCAAGAGCAGTGCGTCCTACCAATCGGAACTATTAAAAGTTTTTTTCCGCTGTGAAAGTAGAAAAGCAATTGCCAAGAACTCTTCATCGTCCATTTTCTATGCGATGTGTTTAGAACATACCCACTACGTTGCAACGACATTCAAATTAGATACCTAATCATCTTAAAGTAGCGGACACATTAATGCTCTGTGTTAGTAATATTTCTATGCATTTCAGATTCGTTAAATAGGAATAGTTATATAACATTAATAGCATGTGTAAGTGCAAATTTAATTGACCTCCACGAAACAATACAAACTTTCGAATTTGCGTCAAAGACAAAGAAAATGAAAAGCAGACCTCAATTAAGCGGTATTATTGTAGATAACAATGTAAGTATATTATTTATCTTTTAATTAAATATGTATTTTGGTTTACTACCTTTAGAAATCATTTACAGTACCTTGCTGCTTATGGTACTAAAACGCCAATGAAGAGGCCACATTCATATATTCATACATCTACTAGCATTAAACGTCCTAAATTAACGTCAACACCACATTTTCAAAATCGGCGAAAAAATACAAAATTATCTTCAAGTATCGTAAGTCCAATTGCTAAGGAAGTTGTTAATAAATTAGAAAAGCAATATGGTTCCAGCGTCGACTTTTCAACTAATAATTCCCAGTACGTGATTATTTATTAATTCTTAATACGTTGCTAATTGTAAATTATTTTAGGTTTTATGACACAATGTACACACTTATTCAGCAAGAAGTACACTTGCAAACTAGCAGTAAAAATACCTATATGGGATGTGATGTGAAAAGAAAAAGCAAAATACTTGTGCGCCAGTCCTCTCCATTAGATACTATATCAATAGAAGAAAACTTAAAAACAGTGCAAGATATTGTATCGGAAATTTCTACTATAATCAACACATCTCATGACGATTTAGAAGTATCTGGTATCACACCGAATATTAATGAAATAGAAAGTAACAAAATTGTTTCTGTTAATAAATGTAACAAAGATGATAACAAAGAAAACTCTTTTATTTTCAAAATACCTGAATTGCCTAAAAGGCGCAGTTCTTTGGAATCAACCCATTGTATCGAACCTAGTATACCTGATACTAAATATCACAACTCACAAGTACAAGATATTCATCCTCGCAGAAGTCTTAGATTGTCCATAAAACGACTTAGTATAGACAATACGTCTAATAAAAGCAGAAATGGAGCCATTAGAACAGCTACCGAACATAGGAAGTCCAGGCGCTATACAAAAAGTACGGACATTGGTTACAATTTATTAAATTGCCATATGAATTACAATACCAAAGTGACTGAAATAATTGAAAGTAATGGAGATGATATACGTTCACCGCAATATAAGCGACGAAGTGCCAGAATAAGCTTACAGACTCTAAAAAATGTGAATAATGAAGAAAACTCACTTTCCCAAAAAGCAAAACCAAAGAATAAAAATTTACGGAACAAATGTGTACATAAACTTAGATTGAAAAAGCCACAAAGATATGATGCTTGTGATAGTTTTATTGTAGATGCGAGCGATGAATCTGTAAATGCAGATGACGTAATAGATACAAGTCAGGAAGATATATTTGATGAAAATACAATTAAGACTTTTCCCGTTTTTACCAAGACGAGAAGTATGCGATTATCGGTAAAACGTGCACTAACATCCACTACTACTAGCCAAAGAAGTGAGGACTCATTACTTAAATCTATAGTGTAAGTTAATGTGTATGATTTTGCACTTTTCAGATACAGGATAACCGCGACGGCTAGTGATATCCTGGAATTGGGAGATGCAAAAAGTGGCGCTGGAGTTGCATATATGCGTGAGAAATAAGTATTATCCAATATGTAGCAAAGTATCAAAGCATAGTAGCTCTTGAAACAGGAAATCATCAGCCGTCGCTATAGAATAGAAACATTTAAAACGCCCCATCGGTATGGATCGGATTATGAGAGAGTTGCTATACAGTAGTTTGTTACAATACTGGTATATCACAGTTATCATATCTTTCTACTAGAAACCTTTTCTGTTCAGTTTTATGCAGTTGGATAAGCAAATAATAAGTTATTTTTTCTAATAATACCAAATACGGATATTGGCTGCGCCATCTATATCTACCTCTGTTTTCATATATAAACGAGGAACAAATGCAGTTTTAGTCTACATTTGGCTTTCACATGTCTATAATGTGTTTCCTACTCCAACTAGCACTAATTCTTTCCTTACCATATACATATCTGTCAATTATGATGCTTTTTCCAAAATTAATATCTACGAATTATTTACCTCGTTTTTCTAATACTGATTCCCTTTATTTAGTTGAAATTTTTAGTTCTATTATCGGATTTTATTTCTCTTATTGTTTAAATATTTACCTATAGCATTATTTATTTATCAATATAAACCTATTTTTGTCTTTATCGACAATTATTTAGCTTTATAATACTACTGGCCACTGAGGGGTGATTCATACGACGGAGAACAAGGTAAAGGTCTTTGCCGAACACGTTTTAATCCCTCTCACGCTTCTCTATCCATATTCTGCAGCGTCTTGTACTTATACTCATATCTTGGTCTTGTTACTGCTGCAACCTTGCAATTGTCTTCTGTTTCTAATATTGGTGCTAGAATTGGGAAGTTACGCTTTTGGTTCATTGAGCGACATCTTATGGTGTTAATCTACATTCCAACTGAAGTATATGATTCGGGTAAATTATGTCACTGCACTATTGTTAATAAATAATGTTAATAAAGTTTATTACTCTCCATTTGTGACTCAGACTCATTTATAGCACACATACATATAGCACATTTGTCGGCATTACTTTTAAGTGCCAATTACTTTTTCCGTAATTTTTAAGAAATGTGCAACGTGGTCAATGTAGCATGCGCCCCTGCCCTATCTGAATGTTATAGTATATATAACAACTACAATCTATCTTTGTTCTAAACCAAGATATAGATGGAGATCATTTTCAGCTTTTCACAATAACTTCGACTAAAGATTTGCCAATGTTATTCATAACCTCTTTATGTCACGCAAATTTATCTTATAATTGCAATTTTGCTGTGCATTAATCAATGGTAGTAACATAAAACATATATATTTTTAAAATAAAAATTATGGACATCTGCATTGATTTTTTAGGACATCTATTCCACGAATAACTAGAACATCAGAAAAACTTGAAGTACATAAATATGAGGTTCTAAGAAATTTAAACACAGGAAATATTAAACAATTGCAGCGGCTACATACTATTGGAAGTAAAACAGCAGAACAAATTTGTTTATTCAGGTTTGCATTTTTATATCTTAACATCTGAGGATAAAATGTTATAATTATAACACATGTTCTTTAAAATTATTAATAATTATAATCACAGATGGTAAGTCGATAGTTACAGTTTTTTTTTTTAATAAATCCGTGGTGCTTAAGCTTGAATTGATGAATATTTTAAGTGAAAAAGTCGCTTATTTTGTGAATCTGTGAATTACACAGGGATAATCTTTTTATCAAGCCTATAAACAAATGCATCAAAATCGTGCAATGAATAATTATCCAAGTGAATAGTTACACTAATATTAAAATCGCAAGCTTTTGTCTCTTATAACTATCTCGCAAATATATCATACATTAAACAATCTGCATTAGTACTTTTTATATATATGATAAATTAAACAATCTGCATTAGTACTTTTCTATGTAAATACGCTGTTTTTACGTTATTTGCATAGAAAAAAAAAAGAATTATTGCATCTCATAAATTTCTACGCGTTAAAACATAGTATCAGATCTTGTTATATTTATTCTTTTTTAGGAAAATAAATGGACCATTTAAGACGATTGATGATCTGCAGCAAATTCTGTATCGAGGAAAATCGTATGAACGATTTTTAACGGCTAATTGTCTCAGTTTAGAGCGTGACAATGGTAGTAGTCGCAGCTAATGTATTTAGTACATACAGTATAACTCGGTTATAATGTACACGGTTATAGCGTAATTGCCTTCACGGTCCCGGCTATAGGTTCCATTATGTTTAATGATATACTTTTCTTATATGACGTACTCATTTATAACGTACTTCTTATACAGCGTTAGCAAAAAGTCCCGGTTTGGTATTGGGGTATAGTTAATATAAATGCATTTTATGCAATACAGTTTATATTTTTTTCACTTCCGGTTTAATCGGCAATACGTCCAACTTTTTTTTTAAACGGAACGCCCAGATTTTGAATGCACTATAATAATGCAATATAAAAAACTACATTCAGGAAGTATTAAGATGATTATTTTTATTCACAAGAAAACAGTTAAAAAAGTGTCCTAAGACAGAGAAATCAAGATACCTGTCTTCAGGTTGCGATTACAATAATTGTTCAAAATGCTCTCCATTTACAATTTGACAAAAATGTAAACGGTCAGTAAAATTTCTTATTGAATTTTGTATTTGTTCTGGAGTGATGCGATTGGCTTCTTGAACTATTCTCTCTTCCAATTGTTCAAGATTATGGGGACGATTTTTGTACACTTGACATTTCAAGTGACCCCAAAAGAAAAAATCTAATGGCGAGAGATCTGGCGAACGTGCTGGCCATTCGATTGCTCCTCTACGTCCGATCCAACGTTCCGGAAAAATTTCATTCAAATAATCGCGGACATAATGGGCAAAATGGGGGGAGCTCCATCTTGTTGAAACCAAAAATGTGCATTAGGGTGATCACCTATGTTTGCATTTGGAAAGAGGGCCGCAAGTGCTGGAACAACCTCATTTCGCAATAAATTTAAGTAGACGTTGCCAGTTAAATTTCCTCTTATAAAAAATGGTCCTATGATGTTGTTTCCAACAAGACCAGCCCAGACATTCACCTTTTGAGGACGCTGGGTATGGACTTCTTCAATCCAATCCGGATTTTCAATTGACCAGTAGCGACAATTATGTCTGTTCACAGTGCCGTTGAGACAAAACGTTGCCTCATCTGAAAAAATGATGTGATCTAAAACATTAGGCTGCTGCTCGATTAATTCCGTCATTGTTTTGCAAAAATGTAGTCTACGATCTGGATCATCTTCAGTTAACTCATGGACGGGATACATTTTATAGGCTTTCATTCTTGCTAATTTAAGAATCTTATGAGCAGATTTTTGAGAGATCTCATGAATTTGACCTAATTCTGTTGTGGAATGATGATCGTGATGATTTTTTTCCGCTGTAAGTAAAACATTCAAACTAGTTTCTTCATCTGTTGCTGTTAATGGACGTCCCCTTCTAGGTAAATCCTTCACCTGACGAAAGACTTCAAACTTGTGAATTGTTCGGCATACCGTACTTTTACTAATGTGACGATCCGGATAAACAGTATTAAACAAAATACGAACCTCTTCAAAAGAACGTTGACGATCACCGTACCCACGCATTATTAATATCTCAATTCGTTCTGATTCAGTAAGTTTTACTGTCATTTTCAAATGTGTCAATGTCTAAAATAAGTAAATTTATAGCGATGCAAAAGTTAAAACGCTTTTAAAATTGTCAAATGTGACGGCAAAAAGAATGCAAACACTAAACAACAACTTTTTTCAAAGGTACCTTGTTTTTTTCTGTATTAGGACACTTTTTTAATTTTTTAACTGTTTTCTTGTGAATAAAAATAAACATCTTAATACTTCCTGACCGTAGTTTTTTATATTGCATTCAAAAGTGTTAAAAAAATCTGGGCGTTCCGTAAAAAAAAAAAAAAGTTGGACGTGTTGCCGATTAAACCTGAAGTGAAAAAAATATAAACTGTATTGCATAAAATGCATTTATATTAACTATACCCCTATACCAAATTTCAGAAATCATAATTTTCAAATAACAAAGTTATGCGACCGTTCCGGGACTTTTTACTAACGCTGTATAAAGTACTTATAATCTGCGCCGTAGTCATATGTTTAACTCGTTTATAACGTATTAACTTCTCCGAATGATGAAATATGCTACGAGGATTTCCCGAGTTTTGTAAAATCACAGTTCAGAGCCGAATCTTTAAGCGAAACATTAAATTACTCTGATGTCAGTATCAGATGTTATTCATCGACAGTTACACTTGCTCTTTCTTATAAAATGTCCGCCGAAAATAACAATAAACTGCACCGTGAGGCTTTAACTGTTCAAGAAAAAGTGGACATTAAGCTGTGGAAGGTGGTTCAAAACAGTCTGAAATTTGTAGCAAAAAATCCTCGAAAGAAATTATTTCTAGTTTAAAAAAAATTCTAGCAGCTTACACGTTATTATAAAGAAACTCAAAAAACTCATTCGACAGGAGGTTGATAGAGCTTTGATGCAGTGGTTTGCACACCAACGAAGGGCTAATAACATATAGCTTTACTTAGAGTACTTTACTTTACTTGAGTATTCAGTCTTATTTTCATAACGTATGTACTTCTGATAAAACGTACCAAAATTTTCAGTCCTATCTAGTACGTTATAACCGAGTTATACTGTAATTTGAATCTCGAAGTTAAGTGTACAATCTCCTAGCTTTTGTTGGATTCGTATAAAACTGGACCATAAGTCAATGTGAACAACTTACTATAAAATAAAAATCTTGAAAATACGAATAAAATACGGGCCTCACAAATTAAAATTGCAAAAATGATTTATGTAGAAGATTCATCCCACTTTTATGTGAAACGAACCGTTATTGATTTGATTAGAATTGTTTAAAACGTCTGTACACTAGTATATTATCAATATCAATCAAATTTGAAGCAATTTACTTGAGAGGCTGTCAATGCTGTTTAGAGTTATCACAGTTGGACTTCATATCGTGACCAGCTGATTATACTTGTTTTGAAGTATTCCTTTAGGCAGCCAAAAAGCGCTGCTCATTATTGTCTGGGTTTTTGTAAATTTGTGTAGTATCAAAATGGACCCATTGCAGCATTTTTTGTAAGCACTATAGACTACTTACATACATATACAATATCCACATAACATATACTACAGATTACTCTCCAAATGTAGTGCTAGGATTGTAAAACGTACCGACTTCTCCATCTTTCGTGTGGGAAGATGTCAATATGTATGTCTATCTTCTTTAATCCGTGATAAAATCAATGTAGAGGCGCTTTTCAATGCGCCATTGAAACTTAATCTCTAGTAAAATATGATTAAACGAAAAAGGCTAAATATGGAATCATATACATATCGGTAATATTACCAAGAAAATTGTCAATTCTTATCACTTTTTATTCTTTATTCTAATAGATATCTGAAGACGGCACGGCTCGTTTATCTCAGCTTTTGTGGTAAAATGAACGGGAAAGCTAAAAGAACACGTCAAATAATCACTTGTTCGGCATAGCGTAGCGAAGCTATAACAGTTGGTCAAACCAATGTTTTGGTGCCGAACGACGCAAGCGATCATCGGGAATGTCAGACATCGTCAGACTTATCCCTTTCTGCTTTTTTAAAATAATTTTTTATGAATAAATACAACCTAATATGGCCTTTGGTGTTGACTCATAACTTCTTCAAAGAGAAATTCTAATAGAATAGGTAGTGTTGGTTCCATTCAAGCGCTGCTCTTGTCAAATAAGAGAACTTCGCTAAGATCACATACCAAAAACGTGAAAGCTGAGCGGAGCAAATATGAGCTAAGTTTAATGCAGTTGAGTAGTTCCATCCGTGACAAAAATACAGAATCGTCAAAGTTCGTACGATTGTTCATGTAACTAAACATACACCGATCGCATACATAAGGCCTGTTCGTTTGAATTGCTAACTTTGGTAAGATTTGTCAAAAATAGCAAGTGTAGCAGATTTAGAAACAGCAAATAGATCAGTTTCAGTGGATAAATCTGCTATACACTTGAAGCACGAGCAAGTATAGCTTGCTACTTCTGACATAAAGCAATTTGCTGAATGCAAACGAACGAGTGTCGAAAACACCTGTCAGTAGCTAAATTCCTAACGAACATACGGATGTTGACAAAAGTGATATTGAGCACTTCCAGCAACGCAAACGAACAGGCCTATAGAGATGTGTAATTCAGTTGGTCGTTAATAATTTTTGAATATTTTAGTGTGTGCTATTGTTTCTTCTCTTTGTTATGATTTACAGTAGAATATACATATGTAATTACGATAATTTATTAAAATATAATACCAGGATTCCATAAATATTTGTGGTCGTGGTTGGTATAGATTTAGTTGCATAGACAATCCAAAATTTGTGCGATTTGCAATTACTTGGGACATACGGTGATTTGATTTGATATTTTATATTACTATGAGCGGGAGAGATATATTTAACGATATCCATATTTGACTTGATTTGTTCGGAGAGTAGTCTGTCATGTATTTGTAAACGCGTGCATGCGATGTCATACAATATTTTAGTTTAAAATATTGGAAACTTGAAAATATTTTAGTCGTACTTTTTATTAAGATAAGTATAACAAAAAAAATCTTTTAAGGATGAAGATATTTGTGATAATTTTAGATGTTATAAATGTATACATGTAGAGTAAATGAAACAATATAAATAAAGTGTTTATAATATTTTAAATAAATTAACTTAATATATCATTACCAAACACACTACTTCGATCCGATTTATAGCTGACATAGCCAACGGTAAATAAATAAATACCCAATCGTGATGATTGTCACCCATTCCATATTACTACAAGTACAGAAAGCGTATAACTTTCGTAAAGCAACAGGAATCCTCAGAAGCTCCACAGGTCATACCGTATTGTTTCCAAACCGATAGTTTTCGTTGTCGCAAGAATTACTTTGATAAACATGCTGACTCAGGAAAATGAGAACTCTGAGCAATATATGCAAGGGGTATGGTAAGACGTTTACGCAACCCTGTCAAAAGCGGGGGAGGATAGATCGAGGCACCACATCTTCTTTGAGTACGAATACAGAGAACTGAAGAAGTAGCACATCAATCGATAGTCGATTCTTGTAGTTTGTCGTTGTTATTATTACGTTTTAATAGTTGTTACAATTTTGTCACTGTGCTCTTAACATAATTTGAATTATGTATAGACGGCTGATTATTAATTTATACGTGTAATTTTAATATGGCTAATTATAAATTCGTTGTTTATTTTTCGATTGTCAGGAAATTTACTACAGAATTACCTTCAAAAGTTAGACGAATATCTTTAATGCTATTCAATAGTTAGCGCATCTAATTTAGTTTCATATATGTATACTAACTATGTATTACAAAATTTGTCCAGATGGATGAACGAACATAGCCTGCTACTGGCAACGGATAAAACCGAGATAGCTCTATTGACCAGGAAAACAATCTCTAACAAGATCATGATGAAGATAGAGATAGAAATCACAGCTACCAAAATTATACTGAAGTACCTCGAACTGCGGCTCAATGGTAAGATGACTTTTTGGGAACAGATCCAATCGTCGAGTGATTACGCAGCTAAGGTAACGACACTGAGCCGGCTTACAGCTCACGTAGAAGAACTAAGGGCAAGTAAACGCCGTTTCTTGACGTTTCTTACTCATTTCATACTACTGAATGGAAAATTTCGGCAGATTGCTTTTGACAAGACAAGTACAGAAAGCGAATGGCTTCAGTACTGCGATGGAGAACTTTCAGGATTACCCACGCATAACGTACGGTTTCCGAACCAGCAGTGTTCGTGATCGCAAAAGTAACTGATAGATTTGCTATCCCAAGAAGAAAAAGAGACTCTATGAGACCCGAGGAAGGAAACAAGACCGGATTACAAAGCGCTGACATGACGAAACTGACAAGAGCTTTGGCAAAGCGAAGCTCTAGATCGAGATCACGTTGAGATAAACTACTATCTCACTCAGTTTTGCAGTGGGTACAAATGGTTCAAAGCATAGGTACCTATCAAAAATGAGTAAAGTATAGGATGCAACACGTCAATATCGCGAGCGTCTATAGAGAAGTAATACAGGAAGTGGTTTCCAGGATGGATCTTACACTTGTAAGTATTATGCACATTTTTTGATTTTTTAATACTAAATTTATTTTAATTCAAATGATCCTAGAACATGTTTCCAATCCGCTGTATACAGATTCACAACCTTTTCTGCTCTAAATCGTCTTCAAGTTACAATGAGATACAACGCACTGTTAAGTTGAGTGTTTATATCATTTGCCGTTTCTAGCAGTGTTAAGTAATAAATCCTTTCAACAACGTATTTTTCGTAATATGCTAAAAATGGGTAAAGTGGAAGAAATTTCCAGACTAAAACTTTTGCTTCCGCCAACTTATTTTTGTTTTGTGCATTCATCCCTGCGATACAATGTTCAAACCTCCCAATCATCATAAAATACCAACGAAAAAGCGAGCACTGTATGGAATTAAGGCTATCAGTTCCAAGAGTTTCACTTGCACATGTATAATCAAAAACACATATGTAGTTTAACCATAGGCGTAATAATTGCATAACCTCTTCTAATTATTGCTACTCCACAAGGAGTGCCACAGCAGTCTCTGTCGGATCCTCTTTTGTTTTTGATTTATGTCAATGATCACCCTAACTTTAACATTAGTAATTTGCATTTTGTGGGCATTAAGTATTGGCAATAGTTATACTTAAAACATGTGGTAAAATTATTTTACCATAAACAGTTTTCGCTCCGGCGTATAATCCATTTTTAAAACGACCGTGTTACCACTTAGAACTTGAGATGTGTGAAGAAGTGAGCGCTAGGACGTATGAACTGAAATACGCATGCTAGTATGCGACAACAATTGTGTGCCTATCTCACTTGCAGTCTGTATATAAGACTTGAATTTCTTGCCCGCTATCGTCCGGCCACAATTGCCAATACAATTGATTGTACTACAGTAGAATATAGCGTACACAGGTTAGGTATTGATCGCTCACAGGTGTTCACATGGTATATTTTATGTATTACTTCTTGTATTATTTTATGTTGCGGTTTTTTTTATTTAACACATATAAATACAATGTAATCAGTGTTTATATCCGAATGATATTTTTGTGATTTGTATGTGTGGTATTTATGTTAATAATGATGTCATATCGTTGAAGGTAGTAAGAAGGCTATGGCTATTTCGTTTAAAAGTCTATCCAGCGACTGAAAGCAGGCTGACAAAATTCCAATAATTTTCGACAAAGGAAATAGTATGCACTTAATAAATATTGTAACAATGATTTCGTGAATCTATCGTTGAGTCCTATTTTAACGAAAAAGAAATATACTGCAGACAGGGATTAAGATTGCCTAAAGTATCTATACTCCGTTCAATGACAGATACTTACCCATACATAATCGATTCCAATATTCAAAACTGGTATATCGGCAAAAGTTCTGATACCACGACTGTCGGTAAGCTATAGTCAAAATAACGGTGGTCCAACCTTATAGTAGTCATTACGCGCAAATAAATCGTGTACAAACTCCAACTGCAAAAAAGTAGTTTAAAGAAAACTACAGTCATTGACAATATTATCTTCTTAGAAATGCCCAAATAGAAAAACCGGTTGTTAGTATGCTTCTGTTCTGTTAATCTGAACAAACAAAATGAGTATGCAATAGAAAGGTTGTATTTTCGTTCAATAATAGTGTTATATTGGAACAATTGTGTTCTTGAGATAAGTATAATAAAATTAATCCGTAATATTATTAACAGCTAATATCCTTAGGTAGCTTGTTGAAACTAAAGTAAGTAAATGTTGAACATATCAACACGTAATAATTTATTTTCAAAATATCACATATATACAACCCTGTTGATTGTACTACACATAGAACACACACATTTTCCTAAAACATCTTAATTATCTTTCTTATCTTTTGTTATTATTACTGAATCTGAATCATCTATATCTTCAACACGATTTTTGTCTACAGGGTATAACCTGAAATATATTTATCAATAACAACTATAACTTATATGACTTTAACCTACCATCTTTGATATAGATAAATTAAGAAGACTATATCGTCCCTGAAACAAGCCAGTCTATGCGCAGTTGGCATTGTTATAATAAAAGCGAATACATCATCTATAAAAGTGTTAAATGCTCTATATGTAAATGCTCTCCAAGGCAATGCTGCTACTGACTTCAGTCTATAATTAACAAACAACTGTGGCAACATAAATAGAAAACCAAACACATACACTCCATTTACTAAACTGTTTATTGTCCAAGAATACCAGCTAAAATGAAAAGGATAAAATAAATATCTAAATGCCTATGAAACGTTACCTTCTGTGGGGTTGATAAATTAATGAATATATAGCGCCTAAGATGCACAGTGGATACAGTATATAACTTAAATATCGCATAGATTCTTCATCATATTGTCTTGTTCTTGCTTCGTCTTCGGTCTCTTTGATGGCTGTGTTAAAGCTAATTCCATTCCAACTAATATTTGCTTTTAGAACCTTTTTAACTTTCCAGAACTAGAGAAAAGTTTCAAAGTTAGCATTCACAACAAATAGTCTGAAACGATGGGAGAAAGAAAAAATGACATTTGCCGATGCATGTTTTTGTAGGTATAATAGAAAATACTCAATGTTGAAAATATATAATACATTTAAATATCGTAAAATATATTATTTACTAAAAAAACATATACTAATTATTTACTAAGTATACCGGTCGTTTTGAGAAATAGGATAAATAAAGCCGGGAAGAGGTAAGGGGTATGAAAATTCGCTAAGAAGTGGGGACACGTATGAGTCTATGAACGGTGTACTCTACAATATTGGTGGGGACGTAGCTCCCTTCACCTCCTCCCCGCTTTAAATATCCTATGACTCAAAACGACCGGTATGTTAGAACCTAGCAGACAAAATGTTGGGTTGCAGCCCAAATATACTGCAACGGTTGCAGGGCCGTGTGGTTGATTTAGAACTGGTGAGGTAGCACTGAATTTTGGTGAGGTATTCATTTCTGAAACTATTTAGGTAAAAGTTCAAATGAAATTCGATTGAAATGCTGCCCTTACTCATTTGCCGCCCTAGGCGGTTGCCTCGCCGCCTCACCCCACCACACGGCCCTGAACGGTTGTACATCAGTATAGTAAGACTCATGGTATCCTACGGGGCGATAATCTGGTTCCCAAAAATCACACATAAAACAATCAGAAATGCATACATTTGATAAACTGCAATGGTTGGCACGTGTGAACATTACCAGCGCCATGAGTATTATACTGGTCCCTATACCAACTGGTCTAGGAATCAAATACTCAGAGCCAATGGGAATTTAGTCCAATGCCTTCCAAGCAGAGATTAATGCTATTGGATGATCTGCTCAACTAAATCTTGAGAGGAACTCTCGGAAAGTAGCAATAATAACGTTTGAGTTCTATGCCAAGTACATCGAAATTAGTCTGGATAGCTTAGGAGAACTAAACAATCTGAGCAGAGAAAACTAAATTGCATTCTCTTAAAAGGACCGCCACAACATTGATTATGTTGGGTACCGTACTGCGGCATGGGGGTGAGGACCTATAAAAGAGAATTCAAGGACAGGGCGCAGTAGCTCAGAGCAACCTTCTAGGAGAATTTTCCTGGAGGAGAAGCTGGCAAAGTAAGATTAAATGGAATGAGACGATGGAAAAATCCTTCAATACATGAAGTATCTCAGATGCTCCATGTAAACTTAATTAAGTCATACAGATCAACTTCTCGATATCCCTTATCGTTGTGCGACATCAACCAACTTTGAATCTTGAAGTTAATGGTAGACATAACTGTTATATCCCACATATATTATTGGTCCTATAGTAAACTGGCGAATAGCGTATCACGAGATGTAAGAAGATATTAGAATTGGTTCTAGCCAGTAACGTAAACAAATCAAATATGGTCATCAGCAATCACTTCTATTAGTATAATTTTTGTAAGAGTGGAATATAAGCAAATAAATTTCGTACAGATAATGATTTGAGCGTTTCAGAACGCAGTTGTTACACGTCTAAGTAATAGACAAATTAGCGTTTTTTAGATGCTCATTCGAGTAAATTCAAAGTTTGTAAAATTCTTAGGCGAATAACTTCATATAGAAGTTCATGTTCGCTTAAACGTACTAAGATGATGCATTCAGTATCAATGTATCCTAATAGAAACCACAATTTGGATACTCTATATACCTTGGATGACAAAAATGAAAGAGTAGATATGAACAAGCATTAATAAATCTGTCTTCTACTTTTGTGAGTGTGTGAGTATATACTTTTTGTGTATTTGATCAGAGTACATTGCTGTAGCATAGAGCAACATATTCAGTAAAACTTTTGTTATATTCATTTAAGATGGTCATAAAACACTGCCAGATATACCTATAGTGCTATTAAATAGCAACAAATGTAACTATGTATGTAACAAGCAGAACTTTTAATTATAATGCTAAATGCATATGTTAATCATGCACCTCAATTATAGTGCCAACTCCACTGGGTATCAGGACAAGCAAAGAAGTTCCTTCATCTAATAAATATAAGAATATTACTGTCTGGGAAAATGCTCTCCACATAACTGTCCGAGTAGATAATCCAGCCATTGATTTATGTGATTTCCAAAAACTTACATCATTCTTGAATGAGAGAAAATCTAAAAGTAGCTGAAAATATGTTGTCGTAAAAATAACTTATTAGCTTCTCTGCATACATACATGTATACTTCCAATAAAAACAGTTGCACATAGTAAGTACAAGTTTGTATCAGCAAATACACCTTTTACTTCATCTACATCTTTGTCAGTAAAACCAAGTGTTAGGAAATTATTAAATGTGACTTCCATTTGAGTCATGAATTTGAATTTACCAATGGATGATGGAGTGTATATAAATGTGAATTGTGCTTCATTTGTGCTAGGAGAAATCTCTTCTAAGTCTCGTAATCTAGACTGTAAAAAGTCTTGTATAATTATAGGTAAAAATTGTTTCTTCTTATTGATTCTTAAATATCCAGCTAATTCTATAGGTACAGCAGAATACGGAATGTTAAGTTCATCGTTGCACATGATTATAGCATACTTTGTTTTAATATGCGTTACAGGTTTAATCTCAGCTTTCTTAACAGTCTCTTGTAATAAATTAAACGTTGCACTTTTAGGTATCATGTATTGCGTCAATCTACTAGTCAAATATGAACTGTCTGGCAAATTCCTTGCATCATATAAATTTAAATTCTTTTGATGACTTCTAGACGGCACCATTACAGTGTGAACAATTAGAGAACCATTGGCTCGTACAGCTTTACTCAATTTTATTTTAATATCTCTAGAAAATTATGAATAATTACTATAAAAAGGGTAGTTTTCAATATACCTTTCAATATGCTGATTATAATTAAAATTCTCTAGTGTTAGAACTAGTTCTTCTCCTCTGGAATAAGAATTATCAGTTATATATACCAATAAATCTAAAGAGGGCTTCTGATTAAGATAAGAAGAGTAACACATGTCTCCCACATTGCATATTGGCGGTCGAAATATTTGTATTAAATTCCATATAGAATGTCCTATAAATGCTAAGAATATACCAGAAAATATAAATGTTAGTGAAGGTTTCATTATACACTTTTCAAATAAATACACGTCATACAAGTCGTCAAAACTGTCGCTTGTTTGACAGCACGCACTGTCAAATTCACATTATATAGTACGATTACAAACATGTTTATACATTTAGGTCAATTATCAGACAAAATGACCTTGGGTGTATGTTACCTCGCAGTTACTGGGAAAACGAATTTTCTTATGTTTAATAGGAAATATCTGAGCTACTTAAATCAAGGCTCGAATAAATATTGTAGGAAAAATATGTTACAAATATATCTAAAGAGGAAGGTAAAAGTCATCTGATGGACACCAATTATCTTCGCCGACAAAGCTAGTGTGAGCGTGTGAACGGCGAATGATCCTACAACCAATTAGGGACCGTGATTACGCCATGGTGCTTATACAGAGTGAGCAACCGGATGTGACCACGACCGTCATAGAAATAAAGTATTTTTTGTTTTACTGTTTACTGTCGTGTTTATCATCTAACATTTAACGAGCTTGAAAACGCTAGCGACACATTTCTTAATTTAAGGTTAAGTTATAAAACTATCTGACAGATCAGTAAAGTGGCATATCTTGTACTTAGCAACTTAACAATGTTGCCATCTTAAAATTTGAGGTCACGTGGTGGTCACATCCGGTTACTCACCCTGTATTTCAATTTTGACATACCTATACGAGTTCTGTAGAATACGTGCGAATAATTTAATGATAGTTATAATATGAGTCATATAGTTTGAAATAAAGGCATATGTGATGAAAATGGTAATTTTGGACAAATAGTGCTGCTACAGGTAAATTCCGGTAATTTCAAACACCGTCACTTTTGCTTAATTCGACCATGTGTTTCGACAATGCGTAGGTCATCACCACCAACTGAATGAGTACCAATTTAAAAACAACGTTTAAAATAACATATCTTGTACAAACACTCTCTGTTCCACTTTCCATTGTGTCTGGGGTGCCTCAAGGTAGTATCCTGGGTTCATTATTGTGGTACATGGTCTATAACATAATCAATTGCTACAGCACTGCAAATATTATCTCTATGTGGACGACACTCAGGTGTATTTTAGTTTTAATATTAAAGGATTGCATGGAGCTATCTCGCAATTAATCGACCTACAGTCTTTTATTGATGAGTCTTCTAAATATTGTTTGAACATTAATGCTAAAAAAAATATTGTCCTGGTTTTCGGCCGCACTAAGTAATCGACAGTATTTAAGTCCGAATTAATAGAGGTATTGTTCCGATCTCAGATTGCGGACGACATTTGGATCTTCAATTGGATACTAATCTTCGTTTCAAAAAGCACATTTCTAATTTAATCAGATCAGGCTATGCCAATTTAAAGGTTTTATATGGTAACAAAGATTTTTTGGATACCAAGTTAAGGACGGCATTGTGCCAAGCTTTGGTTTTATCAAGATTTAATTTTTGTGTGAGGGTATATCACTACTGTATTGACAGTGTGGATAGGGCCACGATTCAGCGTCTGAAAAATTCTTGCTTATGGTTCATTTATGGAATATGGAAATTCAACAGAATATCACACACAATCAAGTGGGCGGGCTGGCTTAATATGTCGAATAGGGCCGAGTTTCAATCCACGATTTTCTATCACAAGATAATCTTCAATAAGATGGCTAGTTACTTATATACCGTAAAATTTTCTTTCGAACGGATGTTCATAGATACAAGGGTGTGCTAACTCCTCCAGCTCATCACCTGCAAATATTTAAAAGATAATTTTCATACAATATTGCAAGATTAATGAACTCTATTCCTCTTATTAAGCGATCTCTAGTTCCTTCTGTGTGTGAATCAGCTACGTAAAAAATATCTTCTGTAATCATAGTTTGTTACCAAGTTTGTTCAAAATTGCTGATCTATTATTGCTGTTTAATTTTATACTTTGTTATCTACTGCATGCACACTATGCACCTTAATTAGCAATATTTTAGTTCTTTTATATATAATTATGTATTATTGGATCAGGAGGAAGAGCAGCCACTTATTTCTTAAGTTGCTGATCCTAAACCTATTAGCACATGATTGCTTTATGTTATTAATCAGATCAGGCTATGCCAATTTAAAGGTTTTATATGGTAACAAAGATTTTTTGGATACCAAGTTAAGGACGGCATTGTGCCAAGCTTTGGTTTTATCAAGATTTAATTTTTGTGTGAGGGTATATCACTACTGTATTGACAGTGTGGATAGGGCCACGATTCAGCGTCTGAAAAATTCTTGCTGGCTTTATGTTATGTTAAGATGCAATGTATTTCTTGTGGTAATAAACCGCTATTATTATTATTATTATAAGTATTTACAAAACAAAGGCTTAAATAATGTACTAGAGAAACGTATTGAGTTGATATAAAGAATATTCCGTACCACATAATCTATGTATTATGTAGTTTGTGCATAAATTAGACTGTATGGAATTGGCTAAATAAGTGTTTGTCCGCATCCATAACGATCTAAATTATGTACTCGTACATAAGGTAATTCAGTTCCTCGGCAGATCTTCAAAGCTGTACAGGTTTTTAAAGAAATAAAATTCACTTTAAAGCAAAACGTTTGGATAGTAAATGAAAATTTGGCGCTGAAAAATTCTTATTAAAATTATAAAATATGTACAAAGTGTCACACCTTTCTGGGAGCGTCTCATTATGTCTTTGCTATTCATTTCATCCAAAAATTTTCTGAAATTACGCCAGAAAAATATTTTGTTATACATTGGGTGTCTAGTTGTGTTTGTACCATTAATAACTTGTTTTTTTTTGCTAAAACACACTATATATCATACATTTTGCATCCGCTTAAATTATGTTCGTCGACGCAATTCTGCAATTTTTTAACGACAAAATGTAAGTAGCAGTAACAAGTAAATTTCAGTAACTGCAAACACTACAAGTTTTAATTAAGTCCACAGTCCCTGAAAACAAGCAGCTGATGTTATTCGTCCATCGATCGACTATATTCAAATTTCTAAGAATTGGCCCAAAATGATCACATGACCAAAAGGGATAATTTTAATATGCATGCTACAAAATTGTATTTTTTACGTAAAGCATACCCGAAACTCTCATGAATGTATTTAAGTCTACCTTACGAAAACGTGAGTTAAGTGACAGCTAATGTAGATGACCTACGCGTAATTATAAATAATAAGCATGTTTGAAAGCAATATAATCAAAGTATCTGCATATTTTGGTAAGCAATTTTATTATTGAGAATTAAAACAATGCTATTCAATAACAGATTTAAAAAGTTTATATAGAGTAGTTTTATTTAAACTTTTATTTGGTAACATATTTCACTCCAGATAATTATCGGTAACATTACAATATTAATTAATTCGGTACCGAATAGCGAGTGCAATTGATA
The DNA here is from genome assembly GCA_004785975.1 of Popillia japonica. NCBI lineage: Eukaryota > Metazoa > Arthropoda > Insecta > Coleoptera > Scarabaeidae > Popillia > Popillia japonica. The sequence goes on from SMLS01075373.1 coordinate 31,851, forward strand.
TTGATGACCCAGGCGTCGTCGAAACAATTGTTCCAATTTAATACAACATTCTGGTGTTTTGATGTTAGCAATCATTATCTGGATTGTGCAAGTTTACAGTTTTTGAAATTGCAACACATTTAAGTAAAATATGTACTGTATGCTTGAAATGCTATATTAACCTTTATATACTAACATTTCAACTACGAAGCTCTATTATCATGATATACTCATCTACATAATATATTGACATGCTATAGTAGCAAACTAAAGCTAACGTGGCTGACATAAATGCATATTCTCTATAACGTTTTTCTATAAAACATTTATAGGAAAAATTGGTAGGATTAGCAATAGTAGCAGAGTGTACTAAATATCCAATGTTTCATTTGCATATTTTTTTTAGTATTTGTCTCATTGAAAGTCAGTGAAATTAAAAATAATCATCAATGCACATTAATTGCAGGTAATTAGTTTTGGTTAATTACTTCAAAATATATTGGATTTATTGATAACGGCGTCTTTACTATTTTGAAAACTTCTATAAAGTAATTTAAATGAATATACATTCATATAATCAGTGATTATAGATAGACCCTGTGAGCGTGTATTTCTGTTTCATTCTTAAGAGTAGTATTGCTTATTTGCATGCATAAGCGATGTATACTTATGTCTAATAAATAACATGAAATGAAGTTTGAATATGTTGATAATATTAAATAATCTATATCTGTTATGTTACCAACTCTTTTAGAGTAGCAGAATCTCAGTCATTTGGATCAATGCATTACCAAGAAGCCATTAGTATTTAACTTAGAAAGACTGTAGTTTCATTATTATAGTTAGGTTCTCATATATTTCAATTCTTAAGCCAGTTATTCGTATGTGAATCAAATTTTTATCTTTTTACCTACAGACTTTCAATTTTAAGTAAACTTACTATTAATATTTATACAATAAGGGGATAGCACAGCAGTAGTTACATTACTACACATGGAGGTAATACCTATAGTAACTGCAGCAATAATTAATTAATAGCAATAATTTGAACAATACTTCAACAATACATTTTTATTACAAATATAAGTTTATACAGTATATAAATTCATAGTGCTACTATCGATAATAACAGCCGGGGGCATCTATAAATGCAACAACTACAAAATGTTGAATATGAATTTATTGTTTCACTCATGTATGTATGTTCTATCATCTATATGAAACATGCATAAGGTTTGAATGGAGAACGTAATTGTTAGGGGCTTACTGACCTATCTACGTCTTACGAGCAACTAGGCTTCTCATATCGGTTGTCCACTATTGCTATATTTGCTTTCATTGTTTAAAACTTAATATGTATATGTCATTTATAATGATTGTAAAAACAGCTTTCAACGATATACAAAGATGGCAATACTATTTACTCATACATTTGTCCTGTCCCATTCGATAAACGCAGCTGTAGTGCAACAACCTAAATGAGAAGACAAAGAGAATATTAGTCACTTTATAGTCTTAACAGTAAAACCTCTCAAAAAAGAAGTACAATACATTTGGTACTGGCAATATCTAATGTATTATTTAGTTTGAAAACTTGTGTACATTGAAACTGATACTTCTGACTAATTTAGGAATTCTTTAACATATTTTTAGTATTTAACACTAACTGATTGCCATAAGGTAATTAATTATCTTCAGTTTATAAAAACATTTTGCACGGGAATTTTCTATGTTCACAGCTTTTAAAATGTTCAACAATAGGTGTCATACACTAATTAGTGAGGATGTATATAACATATGATTTGGTAATAAACATTGTACAAATATTATGTATACGTATAAATGTAATGTCATACAATCTCTACAAGATTTAGAACAGTATTTTCCCTCTGTTCTCAAATGTGTCTACAATTCTCAGATTATTATACGAATTTATATTAACCAATATATAACAATAAAAACTAATAAAATAATTTAATAAGTAGTACAGTAAAAAATACGATTCTAGTCCACAACAGGATGAATAGAAAATTAGTAATTCTTATTTATAGATGTTACTAAGGCAAATATATACTATTTTGGGTTAAGCAACAGGTAACGAATAGTAAGCAATATAACATATTTAATTAATCAAAAATTTCTTAAAAACTTAGTAGATTTATGTTGTTACATTCGGTATATACATATACGCTATAACATTCCGCAGAGCACAGTATTTATGAAGATTAGAAGTGAAGTTTTAAGGAGTATGTAAAGCTAGTCTTTTGGTTGTTAATTTTTAGCAAGTTACAAGTAGAATAAATAACATTGTCTTAGGCAGTTCGCAAATTTCATTGTCTTACCGCCAGCGTTCAAACAGTAAATTGAATCCTAGTTATTAGATGCTTCAAAGCTCTATTTATTCTATCACATTCATATTTATCACTGTTAATCATGCAAATATTAAAGGTTTTGAGATTTCCTAGTGCTTTCTTTTCCTACTATTTATTATACTTTTATCTCATGGTTAATACAGTTTACCCATACATCCATATAAGAAACTTGATTAAATAAAACTATATTTGTTTGTATAATCAGCCAAATAAAACCAATGGTTCTTCTTACGTTTTTAAATTTCACTAAATGGGCCTGTTCTTTATTTCATCGGTGGATCAACCGGTGGAATTGCCACCAAAAGCGTTCTTAAGCACAGAACGATGTATTACTGTTGCAACAAACTACGCTCTTTTATTATTGATTGATGGCACCATAACTCGCAACAACTTTCCATCGATATAGGTACTTATATTGAAGTGAGGGAAAAATAAATTCAATTAGTCCAATGGTGTGTTTACGCATGATCTGAACGTAACCGGACGTGTTGATTTGATAAAAAAAAAGATATACGCCTCTGACGAAAAATTCAACATTGAGATTAGGGACGTTAATACAATACAAAGAAAATTCGCTGTGCCTTCAGAGGAAAAATATGGATGTGTAACACAAGTATATAAATTATAATTTCTTCGGTAGTCGACACACCGCGAACACAAACCATATTTGTAATAATTCAGTATTTACTGATATCACTAACGAAGCCATATTCTCTGCTTCCAAACGTTAACGATTTTAAAATTACTTTGAGAGTAAAACTAATTACAGTAGAATTATGATTATCGAACCTTAAAAGTATACCTACATACATCTTGTCATCCAATTAATTTAAAATAAATATAACTCAGATTTAAACAGAACCAATTACTCCTATACCAATTGAAGTTACTTTTGTATCTACATACACATTTTTATAAAAAGTAAAAATTTAAGTATAAAAATAGTAAAGACTTACATAAATTAAAAATGCGTCGTCACAATTTTAATCCTACTCTATACATATATTTTCTTAAAAAATAGTTTTTTTTCTTTTCAAATGAGCAAAACAGTCAAAATATCGTAAAACTTATCCAATAATCTGTTCATCAATCTTTTTCTCGAGAATAGAATCCTTTTCCATCATATTCGTTTCAACAAACTCTTTTAATTGTTTGTATGCATGGTCCAGGTCGTCGTTGATTAGTACAAGGTCAAAATTTCCAGGTTGTATACCTGCAAAAAGTTCAACACATATAATTGCAGTACAATTAAATAATAGTGTACATTCTGATATATTTTCGACTCTCACCATGGGGATCTAGTTTATGATTGGAGATAGAGGGTGTTGAAAAAAGGAGCTATTTTGAATTTTAGCTTGTATCTCCACAATCATAATACGGGCCACCCTTTAAATATATGTGCAACTGAAACACAACCTACCATACTCAATTTCCTTAGCAGCAACATCTAATCTAAGTCTAAGACTTGCGGCTGTCTCAGTTTTCCTTGCTTTTAGTCGCTTTTCCAACTCGTCCAGTGATGGCGGTTTCAAGAATATGTACCATGGATTCAAGTCTGTATTACGAACCTGTTTAACACCTTGAACATCTATATCTAGCACACATACTTTTCCATCTGATAAAACATGTTCCACTGCTAATTTACTAGTACCATACATATTACCACTAAATTCAGCATTTTCAATAAACTCATTATTTTTGATTGCCTCTAACATTGATTCTCGACTGGTGAAGTGGTAATGTGTGCCATTTACTTCACCAGGTCTTGGATTACGAGTAGTATGACTTACACAAAAACCAAAACTATTTGGAAAGTCTTCCATTAATTTTCTTAATAAAGTACTTTTACCTGATCCTGAAGGTCCACAAAGGACTAAGGGACGTCGAGATATTTTACTACACATTCTTCTTACTAATTCTAAAATTGAAATGTAAATATATATTATAAATTGTTATCTAGAAACTTACATTCTTACTAACCTTTGTTAAAAACGTTTGCAGTGAATGTTAGTATTTTCCCTAATTTATAGTAAGCATGGAAACAAATGAAAGGTTCTATTTCAGGAATTCAATTTTTTTGAACGCTATTTTCACGTAAACACGTTAATTAAAAGATAAAGTCTTTGGATAAAAGAGATTACAAAGAGAAATATTTCAAATATACAGAAATCAATATGCACGAAAATTCGGTAACTTTTATTTTACTACTTCTTGAAAGTTTACTTGCACGACTACGAATAGGTTAAGTACATCCACATTGTTTGCAACTTGTTAGTACAATAATACAAATTAGTTATAGTTGTGGGTTATAGAAAATTGTTTAGACATGTGTGTTCAATAATAGAGTAAAAACATTTACTTACGAATCATTGTAAATGGTAAACAAATTGAAATTTTATCACAAAATACGTGTATTTATATACAATACACCAGATAAACAAGTTAGTACGTATCCGGTGATTTTCAATTTAAAGATGATAAAAATAAACACTCAATCTAAAATTAAGTTCGTGGAATTAAAAATAGAATGTATATGTATAGTTATAGAATATAATAATTATCTTACAACTATATACCGCTGTATATTAAGAAAAAACGAACATACTGTAACGCTAAATAAGAAAAAACGAAATTGACTTCAGAAAATAAAAAGAATACAATCAATGAAAACTACAAAGCAGAATATAAAAAACAGAAGCAATGTACAGGACATCTAATGAAAAATACTAAATCTCAATATTGGTTAAGTTTAATGAAAAAATATCAGACAGATCCCAATAAACTATGAATAATCATAAAAAACCAAATAGGCAAAGAAAAAAAAAACAATAAGAATATCGTTGAAACAATTGAATGAAGGCGGAACGATAACAACAGAGTCAAAAGAGATACTATAATAGATTTTTCATGAAGTTGGAAAAAAGATCGAACGGAAATAGAGAGCTAGGTATCTGAGAAGTCCACAAACCACATTCACAAAAAACAAATACCTGCTTCTTTTATATACAAGGACACAACAGAAGAAGAGATATTGAGAACGATAAAAACATAAAAAATAATAAAGTTTCTGGCTTTGATGACATCATAAACAATAATATAACCAAACAAAACGCAACCCATTCTAACTGTACCAATAAATAAAACACTGCAGAAAGGACTATACCAAGACTACCTCAAGAGCATGATAATAGTACCCATTGATAAGAAAGGCAATACGCAGGAATCGCAAAATTAGACCCATTACTCTATTATCGACAATGAACAAAATTTTGGAAAAGAGTATACAAAAATAAATAATGAAACATGTAGCAAAACACAACATAATAATAAATTATCGGCAATTAGCATTCCAGCCAAGATCTAATACAATTACAGCAACATATGACTTCACTAACGCTATTAAAAACGAACTCGATCAAAAGAAAACAATTGCAGTGGTTTTTAGAGGTATGAAAAAAGCCTTCAATGCGATATCTAAGAAGAAACTATAATTATATGAATTTCAAAATAAAGATCTGAATATGATTAAGACATATATTTACAACAGAAGACAATCCACAAGAGTAAATTAACTAAATTAGTAAAAATTAAATGGTACTACAAGTGATTTTGGAATACCACAAGGCGCAAGTCTACTGTCAACTTTATACATCCTACGTATGAATGATCTCTTTGAACAGACATTTAATGGAAATTTATAGGCATGAGGGGAGATGATACTACTCGAATATTCCAGTCTTAATACTGAACACATGGAACAAACCGTAAACGAAGACCAGAAAATTCTAAAAGAATGGTGTTTTGAGGGAGGGTACATAAGCATGACTGTAAAGAGCTTCGATATTATCTGTTGCTACATATCTCCAAACATTGGCATACTAGTGTATAAGGCCGAAGTTGACAGCATTATGCAGAACATACACCACCAACAGGTCATAGTCCTAAGGGATATAAATGCAAAGTCGCGCTAATGGAAATCATCACTGCGAGATGAAAAACGCAATTACTGGACCGAATGGTTGTCCACGTTACACATGGTAGTGCACAATACTGGAAATAGGCCCACCTTCATCAGAGAAACAAGCGCGTCTTTTATCGATGTGACCTTCTCGACAAGGAGAGTAGCAGCACAAATTAACAGTGCTCGAGACAGAAACTCTAACGGAACGCCAATATATATATTGAAGTCAGTGGAATAAAAGCGACAAGTAGGCAAACTGGACGCAAGACAATTGTGGACTGGAATGCTTTTATAGACACCATCCAAATAACGGGAAGAAACAACCTCAACTACACACCAGAAGTGTAGCAAACTGATTAAGGAGGCTTATATTAACAGTAAAAGAAGCAGTAGTTAGAGGATAGGCATCCCCTACTGGTGGAGCAATGAAATCGCTAAGAAAAGAGAAGAGTGCAACAGGGCTAGACGGAGATTAACTAGAGTAGGGAAAAGGCCAGAGACTAGGAGGGAAGGTCTAACGGAGCTGAGAGAAACCTACAAGTTGAATTAAAAGAACTTGCAAAGCAAATAAGGGAGACCAAGAAAAGGCACCGGGATAGCCCGTCATGATAGCCTGTCAGGAACTAGAGGAAGATATGGGGAGATATGGGGAGGAAGATATGGGGAGAGGAAGATATGGGGAGGTGCATACAAGATTATTACAAAAATGTTCAATATGTATATTAACACCATGTGAATTAAACATCGGTAGGAAAAAACACGTGGTAAAAGGATTGTTTCCATTCACAAGAGAGGAATGGCCAGATGGATGCACTGAATTAAATGTGGTGGAAGAATTGGAAACAGCCGCTGCAATTATGAAAACCGGAAATAAGACCCCTGGGATGGACGGAATCCTCCCTGAGGCTGTATAACTGACAGTGGACTACGCACCCGTTTTGGTTCTGGCGGTTATGAACGGGAGTTTACGTACCGACGAATAACCTGAAGAATGGAAAATTGCCCGAGTTGTATTAATCCTCAAGGGAGGAAGTTTCCTGAACAAGCGAGCTCCTTTATGCCATTGTGTATGTTGAATACGCTGAGTAAGTTGCTTGAGACACTAATAAAAAACAGACTACACAAAGAACTGGAAGAGGCAGGAGGACGGCACGAATACCAATGCAGCTTCAGAGAGAAAAAATCAACTATAGATGCGCTGAAAACTGTTGGGGAGACCATCGGAGAGTATGAGACCCGGTGGTGCGCCCTCATAACATTAGACGTTACTGCGTCAATTTAGTTTCTAGTTACCTAAGACGTAGGAGAATTGCACTAGATAACGAAGAAATGGTGGAGTGCGGTTCAGGAGTTCCGCAACGATCGGTATTGAGACCAACACTGGAACGTTTTGTATGACGGCGTGCTTGGGCTGGAACTCACAGTGAATGCTGGAACCATAGTCTTCGCGGACGACTTAACTCTGATTGTAGGTGCCAGAAATGAGAGCAGGCTTATGAATAATATAAATAAATATTTTGAAGAAATCAAAACTTGGATGGAGGAGCATCAGTTGACGCTATATAGCGTCAGAAAAGACCGAAGCGGTTATAACAAAAAGGGGAAGAAACCGTGGTTGTATAAGTTTTATGTTCAACGGGGTGAGGATATTACCAAAGAAGACAGTCAAGTACTTAGGCGTCATAATCGATGAAAAAGAGACTCTATGGATCGCATATACGCATGGTAGTAGACTGAACCGAAGAAAAAATTGCCAAAATTATCAGACTGATGCCCGACATTGAAGAGCCCAGAAGCAGTAAGAGAGCCATATTAGTTAGTGCCACACAGAACATACTGTTATATGGAACTCCGATATGGATTAAAGCACTAAAACGACAGAAACATGCAGAACAACTTGCTAGAGCTCGGAGGAATATGCTATTGCGAGTAGCATCTGCATACAGAACAATGACCGGCTTGGCACTGCAAGTGATTACGGGATACATACCCATAGATCAGTTAGCCCTAGAAAGAATCTACACTCACATGCATAGAGGCGAAGTAGGCAAACTTCGTTTAGACACCAGGCAAAGCACCTTAAAAGACAGACAGAAAAGATGGGAGAGGGAAACAGTAAAGGCCTAGTGGACTAGACGATTGATTAGAAATATTGGAGAGTGGATGAATTGTAGCCATCGAGAAGTTAACTTTTATCTGACACTGGTTCGCACTGCCCACGGTTGCTATAGACACCATGCAAAACGATTTAGAAAAGATGCGTCAGACGAGTCTACATATTGTGGAGCAACAGACATGGATGAGCACACAATTTTTTAGTGTAACAGATGGAGGGATCTTAGGAAAACAGTGTATAGATTGACCGGTCCACTGACACCGGATACAATAACAAACACCATGATAAACAGCAAAAAAAAACTGGAGAGTGATAAGTGATAGATAGAGTGATGGTAACAGCTATCATGAAACGAAAAGAGAGTGAGAAGTTTGAAAGACAGTCGAACAGAAACAACTCTGGAATGTGGACAATAGACATGCGTCGGCAGATGAAGATGCTCTTTTTGATGTCTAGTGCCGACGCGAACCCCTAATCACTAACACCATCTGGTGGACGGGGGATGTAGAGAAAACTTGGCAAACAAACAAGAAAGGACTCCACCTGAAGATATGCCAAGAGTTCCAGGTGGCGAAATGGGGGGTTCTGACGGGCCTCTTGTTTGGTCTTTAGACCGGCTATGTTGTAAAAAAAGCAAAAGATCTACACCGTGTAGAACAATGATTGAAAGGTGCTTGAATCGTCCCCTTTTTTATATTTGAAATTTGTCGCTTCTACAGTGCAAGCAACAAAGATTGAAGCGTGCTGGTTCTACATTTGTTTCGAATTTTATCAAAACTATCTTCTAATTAGACTTTTAGCCATAATGCGTTTGAATTTGCTGTCAAGTACGCCTATGTATATTTCGTTTCACTATTCAGTAAATAATCAGTAGCGTCCCTCTGTTTATTTTGACTTTCTGCATTTTCGTTTACCTCTATTTAGTTTGTTAAGTTACTTCTTTATTATCAGAACAGCTTTCCTTATTCCCACATTTTTGTTGTCGCATATTTGTTACTTGCAAACGGTGAAGAAATCACAGTATGCAAATACTTACCCAAAAGTGATTTTTAATTCCTATAGAACTGCACGATGATGAGTTATAAAATGGGCATTTTCAGCAAGATGGTGCTATAGTGCACACTGTGCAAAGAACCGATCTAAACCAATTATTTGAAAACAGATTAGTAAGCAGAGACCGATGGCTTCCTCTCTCCCCAGATTTGACCCATTTGGAGAATCTCATGTTTGGTTATACAGGGTTTATTTGAAATAAAAGTAAAAAATATTAAGAATGGTAAGATACAATTATGTAGAATATAAATACAAAAAATGTTTGTTTAATTACGACGCGAATGCCAAAATTAATATCACCCTTATAAATTGTAATATGCGTCGCCTATTGAATCGAGAATGTTGACCTCGATCAATCTAACGTAAGAGATCGCAAAAACAGCTGCCGATGTTATAAAAAACTACAAGATAACGCTGATATGTCAGTTTTTTAAATAGCTTTGAATGAAGAGTTCAATAATGGACACATTAAACATCGCCTGTCGCTGCACCTGCCCTCTGCTACATACATATACATATTCGTTCGAAAATATTCGACAGTGGCGCGACAAATATTTTATAAATATCTTTGTCATTTTTTTTTCTCGCGCCTGGAAGGATTTGCGCAAAATATTTTGGATTTAAGTTTAATAAAATAATATCTTTCCATATTTCATAGTCTTTACTTTTATTTCAAATACACCTTGTATAAAAAATAAAGGTTATTCTAAAGGTATCCATACATTAGAAGAATTCCAAAATGCAACTACGGAAGCTGTAACTGACATTAGGCCAGAAATATTACACAATGTGTTCAATAGTATGAAGCGAAGGGTAAATTTACGCTTGGACAGCATTTGAACAAATTTGTAATTTTAAAATAAATTACATCTTGAAGAAGTAAGTGTTATAGTTTTGTAATAATTTTGATGAAGTAGTCACGTCTGAAAGTAAAGTAATTGCAATTTAAAGTATCAGCATTAGAAAACATAATTTCATTGTAATTATCTTTCAATAAAATATTATTAATTACTACTTTTGTTCCTATTCTAATTTTTTAATGTTAAATACACTTATGATATACGATATTTACTCCCTCTGAGATGCTAGCATGCACTAAGCACCAGCTTAACTATAAAAAATGAAAGCAGGAAATTTAAAAGCCTTTCAATCATTTATATACACTCTGTATATATCGCGTTCTTTTCACAAGAAAGACCACCCTAATCAACAGCTGGGAAAACGACAAAAAAGAATAACGACAACACAACATTTTAAAAACTATATAAGTCTACAAAATAGAAAACAATGCATCTGAACGCCGAGACGATATAATATCACCTAACAGCGTTGCCTCCCGCATAGTCTGTACATCTAAAGCCCCCGAGACCGAACACACACAACAAAAATTAAAAAGGAAGCCACAGCTCTGAGAAATACATGCGCTGTGGATTCTGAGCACTCGACAGACATTGGGATTAGTGAAGTCACAAATGCCTTGAAAGAAATGAAACTGGGTAAGGCGCCGGGGTTTGATGGCATCCACCCTGAATTCCTAATACACAGTGGCTCCTATACTAAGCAGTGGCTTGCAAAGTTCTTTACGGACATCCTTCGTAAGGGATACATTCCTCCCTCACTGAAACAAGCAAAGATCATCGCAACCCTAAAACCAGGAAAATCAAATGAAAGGCCAGCATGGTTTATAAACTATTAGAGAGACTGTTCTCTAATAGTCATCCACCCTGAGATTCACTGCACTGGGCCTGGGCGAAATTTCGTAACATCATGTATTAAAAAAGAAAAGAGAGCATATTTCCAGCATACTCTTTCTACTTGCGGGTTCAACAGATTTTGGAGAAACGATATCTTTGCACTGAAGTGCAAAAGGGCGCTACTGCCAGAATTTTTGTGGGATGTTGAGAGTTTAAATGTCTATTTTGCATCTAGTATTTCTATAAATAGTGTTAATGGGTATAATCTTGTGCAATTCTATAACACAAATTTTCATGGCAACGTCATCAATAAACTCACCTTTCATGGCGTTTCG
>SMLS01075374.1:0-37029 GCA_004785975.1 Popillia japonica
AAGTATCATAAATAAATACTGTCATCCACGAAAGCCTAAACACTGGAAACTAGCAGTCCTCACACTACGACCATTTTCCCCTATATTCACGGCGGCATTCACCATATCAACAGAATTCTCAGGAAAAATGTTAAAACTATTTTTAAACCCGTAAACAAAATCTTCCAAATTCTTCTTTCGCCCAAGGATCCTCTTGTTATACTCTTTCCTATGAAGGCATCTAAAGAATTCCTTGTGATTGCGGTTCAGTATGCATAGATGAAACCGGACGCTTAATTCAAACTAGGATCATAGAGCATCAACGATACGTCAAGACGCGGTCTTCAACGCAGTCACCTTCAAATGTGCATTTCTTCGACAAAAACCATAAAATTTGTTTTGATCCGACATCTGTTGTAAGCAAGTTGCTACACTACAGAATATCAATGGCGAGGGTGGTTACCTACTGGTCGTTTCCGCTTCAACGGCCAGTGTTCACTGATCTGCTTCGCTGCATAGTCGTCTAGATGCTCCTGCAGAAAAGCAGTTCCCTGTCAAAAGGTTTTTGCCTCTAGGGTGGTTGACACGTCGAGTTACTGTGACCTTCTGACATTCCTCACCCACCAGAAGATTTTTGCCTGTAATGTGGTTTACATGTAGAGTTGTCATGACCATTTGGTACCCCCTACCCACTCTTTGCTCCTGAAGAAAGCCACTTACATTAATGACAAAAGGTCGAGTATTACAAACCATGACATGTCAACATCGGGAAACTTCATACTAGAGACTCGGACCGTGAACGCCTTCGATATCATTTATAGCATGTTTTATGATTTTTTTACATACTTAATAGAATTTTGTATTTGAACATTTAAAGCTCCCATGAAGATTGAAAATAATTTTCGGGAATATGTATTACGCTTTTTTACTATCAAAATTTTTGCAACAAATACTTTCTGAGATACAGACCCTTACGTCACTTACTGGCTGACTATTTTCATCTTTAAAGTTATCATCATTTTCCGATGGAATTTGTTTCGTCTTCATTTTTCTTTACATACTTATCATAAGTAGGTTGCTTAATTTATGGAATGTTTTCTTTACTTACTTTCTTTACGTTCGAATGGCAAATCGAAAAAGTTTGCAGATACTTTTACTTATCCTTTAGCTGATGTCTAATTTGACATACCCCATTCAGTTTAACTTTAGTTTTTATACCTACATATATCGTTGTAATTTGTAACTTTCCCATTTGTTGGAGTTTTTATCGCATTTATTTCATTAATTGGTAGATTTTCAGGTATTGGTAACAATTTGACGTCTATAAATTGTAAATACCATCATAACTCTCATATACTTTAATTAATATACTTATTGCTTCTTAATTTACAGTTGCTTGGTTTACTTTCGATCCTATATTATCTGGACCAGGACTCCAATATTCAGAAGACAGTACAAGAGTCACTGGAGAGGGTTGGGAGTACAGAGTCGCGTTAGGAAGCGTTGGATTTAGCCGAGGGATTCATTATTGGGAGTTTACAGTAGATAAATTTGACGCAGATACAGATCCAGCATTTGGTATTGCTAGAATTGATGTATGCAGAGATAAAATGTTAGGTGAGTCAATTTTATAATTATTAATAGTAAAAGTGCTTTAACAACCGAAAAAGTAATAATTTGGCACAAGCTTAATAGCAGATAGGTTCTGTTCCTTATTCTCTCCACTTACTTGAAATAACAACTTCATTCCAATAGTACGTTATCGTAGATTTTTTTGGGCTTAGTGATTGCCATATGTCTTTATTGCCAACACTGTGACCATTGAACAGTTTAGGTTTTATTTTAAGTAGTAGTAGTGTCTATAATGTTACTATTTCTCTTACTTTTTGCAGGTAAAGATGATAAAGGTTGGGCCATGTACATCGATCGCCAACGATCCTGGTTTCAACATGCAGGGGGCCACGAACAACGTGTTGAAGGTGGGATAAGCGCAGGCGGAACAGTCGGAGTGCTACTAGATCTTAACAGACATACTTTAGCATTCTACGTTAATGAAGAACCTCAAGGTTCCATAGCTTTCGGCGATCTGTATGGTGTATTTTATCCGGCAGTTAGCATAAATCGCGGCGTTAGCGTAACACTGCATACAGCACTAGACCCTCCCTCCGATATCGACGATACGTAAATATTGAAAGAGAAAATATCTTAAACAACTATAATAGTACATGTCATCCACTTCCAAAAATAGCTCCACTTTACAAATGTGTTCTACACCTGTTTGTTCTTGAATGTTATTCTTGATGTGAAAAGATGTAAATCGGTATGGTTACTACACGAATATTTCGTGATCAATACACAAACGGGTCCTATAGATGAAGATGAAAGATTTGTTTGGATATAAAAATGTTAAATACACTATTGGATTTCCATACAAATTTTATACTAAAATATAATACCACATTAAACATATCTATATTGACGAATTTATTGTATTTAAACTAAATAAATTTATATTTCAGTTTGGTTTTTGGCAAGTGAGCCTTCACTTTCACATAACTTGATATGCCTCAAATTAGAATTCAGTAAGAACTATTTATATGACAATATTTATTATCAAATGTACTTTTAGTTCCCACATGTCAAATCGTTTTTAATTTTATTGCTTAGAACTGTAAAGGAAATGTAAGCACAGTTGCCAATTTAAATAGTAGAATAATATAAAAAACATGGCAGCATTGGTTATCATTCAACTTACTGTAGTAATTTAGAAAAGCAATAACAAATTGCTAAACACTGCTACAAGGCCATCGTAAAAGTGCAAAAATCTGCTGTTGTCAACGGTGCATCGGTTTTATTAATAACGATTTCGAATAACTATTGCACAATATAAAGGTATGCATATGCACTAAAGACTGATCAAGTTTTTTGAGTTAAATGAGTAAATAACTTGTTACACTACCCAACCATATTTTATAAATTAATGTAATAGAATTTGTACATAATTTGTAATACATAAAACTATGATATTGATTTATCTTCTTTTTCAATTTAGTTTTGCTAGAAGCATTAAAAAAATTGCTTGAAGTAATATTATGTACCTATTACAAACAACTTTTCTGATGGTGTAACACCTTGCAAACTTTTTAAACAATGATTGCAATTATCTACATAGTGAAAAGACACAAAGATATGACATTATATTACATGTACCTACGTTTTATAACTGCCATGTATACTTAATGGTTTAGTTTTTAGTATTCCCAAGCCTAATACCACCTTTATACTTAATCATAAGATACTTATGTTGGTACTACGTTTAAAATAAAGGGATCTTTAAATTTAATATATACTTAAAATTCTATGTTACTTGTATATAAAGTTTGTATAATAAATCGATTATAGAGAAGAATTTGTAGTTTTCTAGTTTATGTCCTGCAATTTAATATTCTACGAAGCAGCTTGCAAAATTATTTTGCTCTAATTTCGTTTCAAATATGACAAAAAAATCTTTTGTGATGTGTGTATATCAGTCTTTCTGCACAACAACAAGATAAGACCAATCTGTACTTAAAAGTGTATTTAAATTTAGTAAATTTTACATATCCACATAACATTTTCATATTTGGAAACGGTCAAAATCAATACATGCGTATCTTTATTCATCTGATTAACAGGTGAGTAGTTTGTAAATGTATCGTCTCCGAAAAATTTAATTTTCAGATCAGATTCGCTCCAGATGTTTGCACATATCTGAAAATAATTAGTAACGGCACATATACTACTAACTTTGTAATTAGTTTATAATTATTACCTAATTTTCTAATATCGCACATTATCTCTGCATATTTGTAAAAAGTAGAAATATCTGAAATTACGGAAAGAAAACTATAAAATTATAAATTGGAGCTTTTCATAGACCATACGATACATATTAAACCGTAAAAATATAAGTTTTGAACATTTACTTACCTGTTCTAGATCAAAATGGGTCAACGAATAATCTTCAATTGCAACAATCTTTTTTGCTCTTTCCATGATACTAAATATTGATGCCCAAGATATTTGATCACTTTGTATTAGGTAGTTCACGAGGTTTTCCTGAGTGTCTCTTAACTCAGCGTAACGGAAATGTTTATAAATAAACAGTTTGACCTCATCCACATTAGCTTGAGAATGTCGTTCATTCATTCCTTTTCTAACTTTTACTATTAACACCAATCCACCACCAAATTTATCCTTCAAATATTCAGGAGATCCCAAACATTGAAAAGCTCCATTTACCATGATGGCAGCACGAGTACATATGGCTTCACATTCATCCATATTATGTGTTGTTAAAAGTATACAACTACCTTTGTCTCTAACCTTAGATAACGTGTTCCAAAGATATAGTTTGGCACTTGGATCCATACCTAAAAGAATATCACCTGAGTAATTTTATTTCTATGAGTTTAATTTAATGAGTCCAATTGGAATCATCAACCATCAATAAATGAAGAAAAGATGATGGACGGCGGTTGATAAAGTATTTTAAAATTTTTAACCAACAGCTTAATAGGTATACAAACATAGTCTTCAAGTCAGAAGAATTACTAGGCTATCTCCAAATTTGGAAAAATAGGGGGTTGACGAAACTAACAGACCATATAAAAACAAGATTTGACTTTGACAAGCAGTTTAAAGTGGTAATCCAAGACCGGCCAACATGGGAGTCAAATAAACCTAAACTAGAGGGCCCGTCCGTACGGTGGGTATACGGGCGATTCCAAAGTAGATGCAGAACTGCGAGTGGGCATCTAACGGTCGAGATGTAAGATTTTAGTATCGTCAGGTACAAGTCCAACCCAATCTTTCAAGGGGAAATACTTGTTATCGAACAGTGTGCCCATAATATTTGAAAAGACGCTGCCATGGTGCACGTCTGCATATTTTATCAAACAGTCAAACAGTACTAATACTACCAGGAGCACGTGCCTTTCACTGGAAGCTAACTTGAAACTCTCTACTGGTCCTCAAAACTCCAGCCTAGGTACCAGGTTACTGTGTGTGTGTAAAGGTAGCAACACCATCAATGGTTTTGCAAGGTGGCAACAATAAATTTATTGTTGGAATAGAATTTTGAGTTTTACCAACTATATTGTAATTTTATTTTTGAAAACTATATTTACACCTTTGATTACTTTAAAGGAAATAATTGGATGGGGCAAATCTAAAATAATTACTAAATATCAAACACCAGAAACCATATCCCATAAACTCACTTACAACATCATTTGCCAAAATGTAAGTACTTTGTTCAGCTAGTATAAGTTATCTATTCTTATTAACATAATGTTTAGAGGTATGTAATAAATACCCACCTGACGAAGGCTCATCTAAAAGTACAACAGCGGGCTCACCAATAAGAGCAATTGCAGTATGTATCTTGCGTTTATTACCCCCACTAAGGGAGTAAATTTTCTTATTCAGACAAGCATCAATTTTCAATGCTTTTGCTAGCGCCATAACAACCGCATTGCAACGACCTATTGGAATTCCTCGTATTAAGCAGTATATAGTTAAAGTTTCCTTGCTAGTTAAGCTGCCTAGTAAAGAATCAAATTGCGGACAATATCCAATACATTTATGCGATTCTTCAATATCGCTTTTCAGATTCCATCGACAAATCCAAGCATCACCGAATGATATTTTCAAATCACCGACCAGCATTTTAAATGTTGTAGTTTTACCGGCACCATTTACTCCCAATAAACCAAAACAGTCGTATTTCTTCACTCCAAGACATAATTTGTTAACAGCGAGGCATTTCTTGAAGGATTTGGTTGCATCCTTCAGAACTACATCATGAGTTGAAGGCTCTATTATACTCGAGCGAACTTTCATCTTCTCTTCTAAAACATCAATATCTTCTGTTCCTTCTACTTTAGGACGTTTTTTTATTAAAGGATATATGCTGTATGTAATGAAGTCATAAATTCTATATTCTAGTATAAACAGAATTATAAATAGTGTTGTACCAATAGAAGCAAGGTGCATCAAATGTTTACCAATTCCTGTTTTTAGGGAGTAGAAGTTAATGTCTGAAAAGTGTATAAGCATTTATTTATTATAATCATGATAATGTACAGAGTGTTCCACGTCAGATTACTACCTATATTATTTAAAATAAAAACTTCTTTGGGTATACAGTTTGTTCGTAATATATAAAGATGTATTATACACATATCGATCGTCGATATAGAGGAGAAAGAAAGCATCTGTGCTAAAATAATTACTAATAAATAATATATATATTTCCCAAAAAATAAACATAATTGAATGATTATTTGAACAGCAAATGTGTCTGAAATTGTTTGAGGATTGAACCGATCTTAACTGACATTACCGAGATATAACCGAGAAATAAGATGTATACAACTTTATACAACAAACCAAAGTGTGTAGGTATGTGTAGTAGTACCCAAAACGTATCAAACACTGATTAAACACGTAAACTTTTTGCGGTAGTACAAGTAATGTTTGCTACCTTAATCTGCAGACAAGTAATCAAACAACAGCGAAAAATGTATGCCTTCCACTATGTAGATGTAGATAATTGGTGAGATAACCCTGCAGCCGTTTTCCACTGCGACCCATGGGTCTATTATGGATCTCTGTTATCTAGACGACCCGGTCTAGCTCTGCCTTTCTAATGAGCTTTTCTAACTTTGGTGGGATTATATTTATGTCGCTAACCGTGTCTGGGTATGGTGCAATGCATTATAGCCCCAATCTTACTGCAGAATATGTTTGTTAACTTTACAGTTACTGTTAGTAGCCCTACAATTAATTTGACAGTTCTCCTGCTTTTGCTTAGTAGGTCCTCTGTAAATTTGGAAGCGTAGTCTTTAATAAATTTCTTGGCCTGTCTCTGGTCTGAGGAGCTTATCCACCATTCTAGAGCTTTATCTACCGATAATTTCGCGATAGGTGCGATGAATGTTTTGGACTGCTTTCAGTTCTTGGTCAAAGACCGAATATTTCTGCTCCAGTACCCGTTTCGTCTTTGAGTCATCTGTTTACCAGTGCAGCGTGACGTTGACGGAACCATCGTTTTTTCATTGTTCTCGTCCGGGTATTATAGTTTTGTATTTTTTATGGAAGTTGTATTTTGGAACAATAGTCTCTCTAGATAGACATTTTACCTCTCAAGTTTTTAGGCAGATCTTGTTTCTCTCTGTATGTGCAAATGCAGCGGTGTCAAATTCAGTAAGATTTTCATCGCTGAAGTTACAGATGTTACTGGGGCATACCAACCTTTGCACACTCTCTTCCACTATGTTCTTTTTAATGCCATATTGCTTATGAGCACAGTGTTGAAAAATATAAGCTAGCTAGATAACATGATATTGTTTCCATACTATATGCCTATTTTAAATGTTTTTATATTTTACATTCTCCCAATATTTGATTTCCTAGTACTTTGCTGCTTTTATTTTTAATTTGATCGTCCAATAATAACAACATTAACAAAATATGCCTGTATATGAATGCCTTTGTATTATTACATAGTTCTATAACATCTTTTATTAGTTTGGTTTTACGTTCTCGGTCTTTTACAATGATTCACATGTCCGCTCTCTGGAGAGGCTGTATGCAGTGCAATTGTCTGTCATCATCTTTGATTGCTTTTTCGTATAACTACGTTATTATGAAATTTGCATCTATAATTTTTCTGGTACCCTAAATCTTTGTTGATAATCTTCTCTCTCTGTCTCTTTTACTATTTTTTCTAGAATTATTTCTTTGTATTTCGTCATATATGTTTTTCTTGTATATATTTGGTTGAAACCCTGTACTTACTATCCCGTCTTCCAGTGCCTTTTATAAAATTAATATCTTACTGAAACTGAATCTTTTAGTTTATTTTAAAAGTGTTTCAATTCTTCTTTTCAAAGACGTTGTCATTTCCGGTGTTTGAATTTTTTTATACTTCTTGTGTTTCCTTTGGTATCACGTCTCCATCTACAATATTCGCAATTGCATTATTATTAGTTATCAATAAACACAAGAAATGCCTATAATAGGTTGCTAATGGAATCACCCTGCTAACGAGAGTACAATGAAACTAGATCAAGCACTAGCCGCTGATCACGTGATTTCGTCTTTAACCCCGACTCATCAGAGAAGGCCTTTTACCTTCCATAATATCCTACTGGATGCGCTGTGTCGCTAAAGGTTGGAAACAGTACATTTCGGGAGAATGTGTTTGGCATCCTTCGACGTTTTATTAGTTATCAAGTTATCATTATTTTCTCTTCTTTTGTTATTATTTAATAGACAGGCTTTATGTCAGTAAATGCTGTAGTATTGCTGTTTGCATGTTTAACAATTCTGTAGAACAGTTTTTGAATTTGGACTTCTTTCTACTCTCAATCGGCGAGCGTTTTAACGTTGTTGGAGTCTATTATTCCTTATTTACTGCTCAAATTTAAAAAAATAAAGACATATTTGCGGATACCAAAATAGCACTCTAAGAACTGCAGAAACAGTTGTAATCGGTATTTTCCTCTGTACCTGTTTCATCGATATGTTTTCTTATAATTTAGCGTACTTCAATGAAGTATGAATTAGCGATTACTGGTATATTCCGTAAGTTTGTCTCTGTTTGAATTTCTTGTTGCTTATCCTTATTTTTTCGAAACTTCATTATTATCCCTCATTCCTTCATTGGATTCGTTATTACCATCGTGTACAATTATAGTTATCTCTTTATTATTGCATTTGAAGAATGTCTGTTTGTCGTTTTTTTCTAATTTTTGTTTGAACCATAATGAACTGAAATTATTTTTATTTATCATTGTTTACAGTATTGTGCACTTAAACGTGTTATAAATAATCTCGCCATTATCCGTGCGTGATCTTTTCTTTGTACTTCTAGCTATTTCCTTAGTCATTCTCTATCTATTTCATCTATCTTACTAATATCTTTTATATTCTATGAATTAAAACTTCGAAGTCAAATACGCCAGTTGTTTGTTCTACCTCTGTTACCCCAATTTATTAGAATTATCAAAATCAACTGTTTTCAGTGTTCTCGACAATTTATTTACATTTGGAAGACAACAAAAATTTTCTCTGATACGATTATTACGAACATCTGTATACTGTGAAATATTTTTAAAATGTGGTTATTGCTCATCTACGTGCTATACAAAAAAAAAAAACAAAAAATATATTGTTGACCGACCGTGGATCACCCTGTATAACATAGACACGAGTATGATTAGAGAAGAGTAGTACACAAGAAAGACTCAAAATCAGCTTACAAAAGAGCATATTACTTATATAAGTATATAATATTTTTCAAGAATATGTGTGTATAGCATAGAAAGAAAATAACGAATAAGTTTATTAATTGGTAATATTATTTTTTGGAAAATGAAAGCTACAAGAATTAAAGACAGTATTACGCAGGAAATTGGTGCAATTTAACCAGAAATGTTACGAAATGCTGTGTACAATTTGGAGGAAAAGTTGGTAATCTTACAACAACAAAATGGAGGTCATACCAAGCCATTTTCGAAGTTATAATAATTTGAAATCCCTTACTTTATGATAACCCCAAATGTATATTATTATCACATGTCTTGTAACACTTTTTTGCAAATAAAGTTGACGAATAGTATTTCTTTTTTACATCTATGTAGTTCTTCTATTTCACATTTTCTTATTTATCTGGAGTGCCCTAATTTATAGTCAATACAGTCAATGATTTCGTATGCAGTAGGTAGATGGACTGTATCTATGCAATAATAGTAAGAGGATTATTCCAGTATATAAAACTGGTTTTCAAATCTGTAGTGTGACAAGTCAGATGACGCATACTCTACTACCTTGATAGTAGTGAGTATATTTTAGAGAAAAGTTTAAAATGTGCATAAATTGCATCAATATCACCAGTATCACCATACTAACATATTCTTACAGAATTAATTTTCATGCGAGGCCAAACGAGAAATAACCTTAAATATTGCTTATCTAAATGTTTTTCTCTATTTTCGTATTAATACTCGTATTTTTTGTATCAAACAGTGCACACTACTTTGCTCTATATTTAAGTACTTCATTATCACTAACCCATACAACCAAGCTGGCTTGCAGGAGGTCTACAGTATTTCTTCGACAAATAGAGCTCTATTATCTTGTAGATACCGTGAAATATAATGCAAAACGGATAATAATTAATAGCTTCATATTTTTCTATCACAGTATCCGCTGCAAAATACGACAGTAATCCTGCAACATTAAAGTTTATTCTGTCTTCGACATGAACAAATAAAAAGAACGTACCTAAAATACAAAGAATCATAACTGTTGAATACACACTTGAAGGTCGTCTAAACAAAGCTGTGATGAGGTATACGAAAGGCAGGGCCGCAAAGATAAATAGAATATATAACACAATCAAGGCACCTGGAAATTCCTAGTGATACAAAACTGGTGAAATATTACTTCAACTTACCATAATTAAAATCAGGGTAAACAAACACCATTACAATAAGTACACAAAATAATACAATCATGAAACTCACAAAATCCCAAAGAAATGTTACAAGCCAGAAAGCGGATATTGCAGTTCCGGATATCAGTTGTATATCTTTTGTTTGAGATGTTTTTTCTCTAGCACAAGAGAAACCGTAATAGGGCAGCACAAACATTATTCCGACGGCTATAATGGTAAGTTTTTCAGAAGTTATCTCCCTAGCATCCTAAAACCAATGCATATTCTTTGTTTATACAAAAATACAGCAATAGCGACCAATAATTTTTGTTTAAACGAGACACTATTACTAATTGTAAGCTATCATCCGTCTTCTATAGATACCTATATAAAAGTTGATAAGAGACCGAAAGCACAACAACAACATAATTAATTAATCATTAATAATGAAGATATATACTTATATATAGTGTTAACCACTATTTTATATTAGCTATGTATCTCTAATTTTAGCCAGAAACTCCTAACAATAAAAAGTAATAATTAGTTATTAATTAACACACTAACAAACTGCTTTCATACCCAATGTGTTTTCTTTTACATTATTGGTGCAGAACTCTTAAAGAAAAAGCTCTTTAAAAAAAGAGAGTCGTTACCTCAGATTCCAGTTTTGGACGGGGGTAATTACTGAGTTCAATGGAAAATTTCGAATCGAAAATAGTTTTCACTATTGCACTGTGAACATACTGCAACGATTGCGATCTTGAATGAAGTGCTTCGCCATTATACCATGCTACTATAGTATCGTTATCGAAGAACGATGCTCCAATTATCAAATGTCTTCGAGCAAATTCTCTATTTTCCGTGGTCTAAAATAGCAAGATGATTTAGAGATATCTTCCAAATAAATATTATACGACATTATCAAAATAACATGCAGTGAGCAGCAAAAGTACATATTTATAGAGCTATGAAAATCAGAAATAAGTGTTTCAAGGCACGAGTAGCTAGGAAGAAATATAATGTATGTTAAACATTTCTATAACCCATACCTAAACATAGTTTTTGCATAGCTGTATGAAATTAGTGATATTTTTTCTCACATTACCTGCAGCAACATGCGACTATTCATATCTGTATTGCCCCAATCTCGGTACTGTACTTTACGAACATCTAAAATTTTCTTGTATTCCTTATAATACTCATTTTCTATATTTGTTGATGTTATAACGATTATCGGAGAATTATACACATCCATTGTAAAACTTAATTTGGGTTCCTGTATTATCTTTCTCTCGGTGGTGTACAAACAACATAAAGCACTTATAATAGGCAAGAGAACATGTAATATCATTGGGCGCCATCGCCTCACAGACAGTAATCCTTTTTTCATTATCATCGCTAATATTTGATTAATATACAATGCAAAACCCGTCATATACTCTTCATGGAAATCTGCAAACCAACTCTTAAACTCCCATTCTTAGTATATACATACTGAAAGCCTTTACTTGGAAATGCATTTGCGGTAACATTCTGGTGATCCTCTGAAATAGAATCATACTCAACTCCTACCCTATAATATGTTACAACAAAATTGTACTATAGTGGTTAAAATTACAGAAATACAAACCTCATAAATACTTCCTCTAATGAAGCTAACGATAAACCATAGGATTGTATGCCCATAGATTCTTTACCATCCTCTAGATCTGCCAACAGCCACTCAAATACTTTTGTCTCAGATTCTGGTAAAATATAAGTCAGTTCGTTCTCGACATCATTTTCCATCTACAATAACAAAAAACCTTGATTAATGTTACATACTCTATTTCTAATCTCAAATCAAATAAACCCACCAGGACGGCAGGAATATAATTTCTTAAAAGTCTGGTAATTTCTGCGATGTTGCAATACTTATTCTTGACCAGAGTTAGGCGATAACCGCTACCGTACGTTTTCTTCAAAAACAAACTTGATCCATAACACTGTAACATTCCGTTCCCTAAAATGGCTATCCTATCACCTAACATGTCGGCTTCCTTCATGAAATGGGTTGATAGTAATATTGTACGGCCTATTGTGCAAACAACTTAAATTGTGATTATTTGTGATTAGATTATCGGTAAATTTCGTTCTAACTCGGAAAGTATTACATATGTTTATACAGGTGTCCCATATCTATCATCTTACTAGTTTATTTGAAAACTAATGTTGATAAAAGCATGCAGTAAAATACAGAGATATAAGGTCAAACCGTGTGCCCAAAGCACTCGATCGAATTCAAGACGTTCGTGATACAATCCAAGGCTATGACGTCCAACAAACAAATTATGGATATCGGAAAAATGAGATACTACCGAAGATACGATTCACAAAAGTTTGAACAAACGGAAAGTCTGTGTTTGATTTGTTCCTCATACCTTACTGAGGACCAGTAAACTGGTTGCATTGAACATTGTAAAGCCTCAACAGCCAGATAAATTCCCACATTTCTAGAATTTATTGTAACTGGTGATTAGACTTGCTGATTGAGGTACAATCGTCAAGCAGAACACTATCACTATGTCAACATTTAAAAGCTCTCCGAAATCCGGAATATTGGGTTTCTAAGAGTCACGAAGGCAGAACGTGTTAATTTGCTTTTACAACCCTAAAAATACAATTCATCGAGAATTTGCTTCATTAGGTCAAAATGTCACTAGAGACTGAATTGAGTGAACAACATAGTTTTTGTTGCACGATAATGCATCACTGCATAGAGCTGTCGATGTCTAGGAATGATTGATGAAAAATCAAGCCTGTGTCTAACAACATCCTCTGTATTTGCCAGACTCTAAGTCAATATTACTCGAAGCTAACTCATTTTGACAAAATAATTAACTAGTTCTGCTTTATTTAGAAACTGAGTACACATTCAATTTATAAAGCAAAAACTCAATTATACTTCTAGTTTTTCGGCCTCCTCCGCCCTTTTCTCTCATTTATTGAAATTGTGATATTGTTGCTCCTGGAGTAATATTTTATGCTGTTTTGTAGTTAGAAAACGTTGATCAAATTTCCAGCATCAACAACTTCTTTTCTACATGTTTTCCTACAGAAACAAAGCCGCAAGATGACGCATCTGATAAAAATACAGGCCACTGAATTTCCTTCAGTTGCAATATTATCGGACATTACCAAACCATATGCTGGCAGGCTACAACAATTGTTACCAAGGCAACCCCACCCAATATAACTACAATAATAAATATTGGTAAAGATATATATACAATCTTAGCAAATAAGTAGCTAAGAATTGTTGTGTTCAATTTTTGTAATGCATTTTAACATAGACATATTTTTTTTCATAATAATTAGAATCAACCTAACAATCAGATATTACATAATTAGATACACACGCAAAAGAACTGCCATTTATACGAAGATGTTAATATCATTTTCTGCAAAATATAGTTTTTTAGTTCACTAAATTTTATTGTCAACTTCTATCGTTATTACTTTCACTGGGGAAAATACATGTGAATCTCCCTGTCAATTAGACAAAATGTTGGCTGCAAAAAAGTTTAAAGAACTATTCATAGTTGCCAATAGTTGACAAAGGTTGTCTGTAAGAAAAATTTGCATGTATGTAGTTTACTAACAAGGGGGACACCAGGGTTGTTCGACACGGATTTTAATGAATCTCAACCATGTTATAGAGGAACCTTCCATCAACAGCCAGGTACGAGCATTTATCCTAACGCGCCATAATTTCTGAGAAAATCAACCTTGCATTGCGCGTTGAATGAACGCACTAAGTTTATTCCTTTATATCGATAATGTTAGTTTCTCAACAAGCAAGCCTTCGTAGCGCGTAGTTGTTATTCACTGGGCTACGAAGGCTTCCTTGTTGAGAAACTAACATTATCGATATAAAAGAATGAACTTAGCTCGGTCATTCAACGCGTTAAACAGCGTTTATTTTCTCAGCAACTAGCGCGGGTTAGGATAAAAGCTCAAACCTGGGTACTAGGAGAAGGTTCCTCTATAGCATAGTTGAGATTCATTAAAATCCGTCTCGGACAACCCTGGTGTTCGCTTTGTAAGATGTGTCTTTAGAACGGCTTATGTTATTTATGGCGCCAAGGTTCTTGTGAGCTGACAAATATACTGAATAAAATGTCAGACGTCTGATAAAGAAAATATAAACTTATATATTTACTAAACCAGAGTTTGGGTTTAAGAAAGATTTCAAGTTCCAGCATGGTTTTATTTTTATGAAAGCTTGAAAAATCTGTTCAACACCATCAAGTATTTTTTTGGTTTTGTTAGTACCTACTTATATACGGGATTTATTACCCGATGACATGGAATATTGTAGTCAAGTTATAAGGTTTCAAAAACATTTAGATGTTCTGAGACCTTACATGTAATAACTTTATATATTACAAAAAAGCGAATCCAGATTACAAGGAAATTGTATCAATTTTTCAGGGCAGTATGTCCTAAAGTTAGTATCAACACCGAAGGTGTAAGGTTTATTTTAAATATGCAACTGGTGGAAGTATAGATCAGAGCTTTTGAGGGCTCCTTAGGTAGAGAGACCACTTAGAATTTTGGTAAAAAAGAAACCAAAATAACACTAACCCGCACAACCCAAAATACAAGTTACACTAGACTTGTAAAAGTTATACTACAGCTACACTAATAAACATTGTACAACTACACTTACCTAGCTTATGTGCCCGGATAGCTTCCCAAACTTGCCTTCTAGACGTGGGATCTAACCCTGACGTTGGTTCATCTAGAATACATACCCTACAATTTCCACACATTGCTATTCCTATACTGAGTTTTCTTTTTATCCCTCCTGACAGAGCTTTCACTTTTGTGGTTGCCTAAATACGGTACATAAATACTACATAAATGAATAGATATACTTATGACAAATTTGCTATTGCAAGATGATATTCAAGATCAGATTGTACATAGTAAAAATATAAAATCGTTAAGAGGTGTGTAATGCAAGCAATTTAACATCGCATGGCATATATTGATGCTGCGTGTTTTGCTACGATATATTTCCTACCTTGTCATTTAAATCCAACATGTTCAAGTACATCTCAACTTCTGCGCGGAGACTGTCTCCTGTCAATCCTCGTATTTTACAAAAGAAATATAGATGTTCTCTCACAGTTAATAGATTAAATAATACATTATTCTGAGGACAGAACCCCAGACTTTCTCTAATTTTGTCCATATCAGTTTTAATATCATAACCGCCAATAACAGCTGTGCCATATGTCGACGGTAATATGCCTGCTAATATTGACATTAACGTTGTTTTGCCGGTGCCATTTTGTCCAACCAGTATTGTAAGTTCATTTTCAAACATATTAAAACTAATATTGCGTAAGACTAGGTGATCTTTGTGATATTTCTTCTTCAAATGCAAGACTTGTATCCCTATGTTGAGACCGCCAGGCTCCGGTTCATAAAAGTTCTCTTCGTGAATAAAATTTTTGTAATGTTGCATACCTAATTAAAAAAAAAGAACAAGTAGACCGAAATCATGTAATATATAGCGCATTCGTAAAGTAACATAAATTCCATAAAAATTAAGGAGGAGTTTTTTCTGGGAAAACTGTCGAACGAATGGAGTTTTTGATTTAGAGTTTTTTAATATGAGAATATAATATAGTGTCTCAAGACACAGATGTGACGTCATCACTAGTTTTTAAAAATCCAAACCGTCACCTTTTATTGTAGACTTAGAAGGAGCAGACTTCTTACATACGACAGGGTCACTATGTTGGTAGTTACATTACACTGTATCTGCTTCACTGTTAAGCATGCACTACATCATAGGTGTGGTTTTAGTCGTCATCATAAATGTCACAACAAGTTATACTTTTCATATAATTGCTTTAGATATTAGCATGCTTTTTTGGAAAAATGAAAAAATTAACCGACATGAAATAGAAACCTTGTGTACTAGTGGCTTCGGAGATAGGATATACACTCAAACAGAAACGGTTTCATTATTTAATGTTACTCAACCTAATCGATCGGCTATTAGCCAACACATGGTAAGAAGAGTTGACGCGAAGTTTCGGAAGTTTGGAAATGTTTGCGATATCAAAAAGTCAGGTCGAAATTTGAGTTACATGTTCTGTTAACCGTGCAAGAAGGCCCTGAAATGGAAATCGCAGAAGTGGGTTCCAAGGTCCACTTCTAGAAGATATGAGCTGTTGGAAGATGATTTTGATCGGCAAGAAAGAAAATGATTTTCTCTGATGAGGCAACATTTTCTGTTTTAGGACCATGTAAGCCGACAAAATTGTCATCATTGAGCAACCAAAAATCTTCATTGGTTCACAGCACATCATATGTAAGATTCTTAAAAAGTAAGCATGTGGTGCGGGATAGTTAACGGAAGAGTTTTACTCTCTTATTTATTTGAAGAAACTGTCACTAGTGCAAGATATTTAGACTTTCTGCAAAATGAACTTATATCCAATCTAATAACTTTTTATCCGAATTTAGAACAACCCAATCAGTTCTATCGTGATATCATTTTTCAACATGATGGTACATCGCCACACTGAGCTTTACCTGTTTGCCCTTATTTGAATGAAGTATTTCCAAACAGTAGCATAAGAAGGAGAGCGAGGAGTAGCCACCCAGATCACCCGATTTAATTCCACTCAATTACAATTGGTCGGGATATTTAACAACTCAGATATATGTGACAGGATAAGCGGAGTTGGAAGATTTAAAAACATGAATACAGCAATAGCTTTGAAACATGACCGCAGATGTCTACGACAAAGTACGGAAACAATTTCTTAACCGCCTTTTCTATTTTCAAATTGTTAACGGTACTCAATTCGAACATTTAATTTAGATAACTGTTTTCATTTTTCAGTTTTACGATAATTTTGCTTCAACATTTCCTTTTGTAACCTCCATCCATAGTTACCCTGTCGTATGTAAAAGAATCCGATTTTTCTACCGTAATAAAGTGGAGTTTACATTTTAGAAAAAGTAGTGATGTTATATTTGTGTCTTGTTTTTGGAAAATGAGCGTTGTGAATCTAATGATATATTCACACAACGAAAAAGGTAATTTGTTTCGACTATTACGTATAGGTGCTATGGTTTTAGACGCTCGTTTACAACTGTATATAACCTGCTCGAGCAGCATTCCACCGGAAGCTGTGAAAATGTTCCGTGATTCCACTGACATAGAATATCCGATACTGCTACGCTAAAGTAAAATAATATGTTTGCCCTCGTGCCAGCACTAGAAAGGATTTGGAAAATGTACCAGTCTTAGCCATTCCAGGCCCAAATATTTCAAAATTATTTTTTCAAAGATCTCAAGTTGCAATTATAGTTAAATTTTATGGCTACATAAGTAGCGACTTTTCATTAAGCCGCGTTAATAATCAAAACAAAAAGCGTGCCAGCGAAGGGAATGAATCGTCTATGACATAATCTTGCACTTAAACAGGATTCCCACTAAAGTATACTTGAAGACGTGATGCCTTCAAAGCCAAACTAGAAGTATTACAAAAGGTTGACGTACCACTTGGAAAAAGTAAAGAATCTAATGGATGTGGTGATCATGCAAGGATTTATTATCGTAGTCAACAGTATTCGATGACCGTTTATTTCCAACTATGTCATATCTTTAAAAAAGCAGACTGGAACACTAAAATGTTGCTGTTAAAGACCGTTGGGTGTAGTTGTTCAAACACTCTCCTGCTAGTCATATCAACTGCACAAATTTAGAAACTAATTATGGAATACGTTTAATATCTGCCGGGAGGTAACACAGCTGTCGAAAATTCCCTAATGAGTTAAATATCGAAGGTTTCAAAATACTTCAATGTCAATTACTAAGCCCAACATCAAGCAATCAGCTGCTCTAATACTAGACCAGATATTTTGAAATAGATTTGTTCCACTGATTCTGGGAAAGTTAAGACGTAATTAGAAGATTATATTCAGTCTTCCTATATAGTATACACGGTTGGGATAAAGGCAGGTAAGTGCAATGGGGCAAAATGCCTCTGATGTACATTTTTTTGTTAATAATATGCTTCTAGTTTAACCGGAAATACCGTCAAATCTGTTAATTTAAATGGAACAGCCTGTATATGTTTGCTAATTTTGAAAGAGCTTGTTATTTCGAATTCATACATAGTGTTTCATTCATTAGTGGAATTAATGAAATAATTTGTAAAAACGAGAAATAACTCACTTTAGAATAAGTAAATTTATTTACTTTACACTAATGGGAATAATAATTTAAACCAAATTAATTCAAATGATCAACATGCTGGCCATTCACGTCCTTACAATATGCCATCCTATTAACGAATTCTTGAATCACACTCTCCAAGACTTCTCCGCGTATTAGTTCACATTCATCAATAATTCTTTGTCTCAATTCCTCCAAGCATGGTGGTCGTCGATAACCCTCAAGAAAAAAATCTAACGGGCTACGATCCTGAGAGCGAGCAGGCCACTCTAGAATCCTCTACGTCCAATCCATCTATGTATTTGGAAAATTCGCATCCAGAAAATTCCTAACCCGTCTACCGTAGTGGATAGGTACTCCATCTTGTTGAAACCAAACATTATGTGGTAACTGCACATTCCGTTGAAGTGCAAGAACAATTTCGTTATTCAGTCACCATTCAAGCTTTCGTCTATAAAAAATGGGCCTATAAGCCTATTTTCGACAATTCCCATCCAAACATTCAACTTCTGTGGATGCTGGGTATGTGCTTCATGAGTCCAATGAGAATTCTCATTTGACCAATACCTTCAGTTATGGCGATTAACAATTCCATTTAAACAAAAAGTTGCCTCATCGGAAAAAAACTGCAGTAGATGCAAAATGTTCGTCGATATTACAGATGTCCATCAGCCGTTCGCAAAACTCCAGCCGTCGGTCAAAAGCATCGTCTGACAATTCGTGAACCAATTGTATCTTATACGGATGATACTTTTTACTTTTCAATATCTTCCCTACAGAACGTCGACTTATACCAGGGTTTAGTGCCAAATTTGTGGTAGAACTTTGAGGTGATTCTTCTAAATCATTTGCAATATTTTGTTTAATAGTTTCGTTCGTTGCGGTCCCCGGTCTTTCAGGTTTTGGCAAATTTGTTACCTTGCCAGTTGCATTGAATGTACATAATTGTAATGTTTTAGTAAATGTTGAATGAGATTTCTTTCAGGATGCAAATCATTAAAAAAATGACGCACTTATTTATGAGTGCTAACACGATCACCATAACTGATCATCATTAATATTTCAATACACTTTATTTCCTAAATAGCACTCGTTTATTTCTTACTATGCATACAAACAGCATCAATTTGTTTATCTAAATCGGTATTTACTCTAATGTAAAAAAGTCATAAAAGGTTGATTAAAGTGCTATATTCCTAGTTTTACATATTTTTTACACTAAACCCACTATGTGCGAATTCGAAATACCAAGCTCTTTCAAAATCTGCAAAAATATACAGGGTATTTCCGGTTAAACCGGAAGTATATTATTAACAAAAAAATTTACATCAGATGCATTTTACCCCATTGCACTTACATGCAAAATTTCATAAATATCGTCTTTTTCGTTTAAAAGATATTTACTTGGTTCCATACTTTATCACAACTCCGTGTAATAGTATTAGCATGTTTTCGGTTTTTAATAAGAGGTAGTACATACAGTACTAATTTTTCACAAAAGGCGTTGATAAAAACAATAAATGGTCGATTTATTTATACAGATCGAGGCACCATCGGGATCTTTCTCCTACGTCGGTTTTTTTTTTGCAGAGCAACCATAAATCATGTCAAAGAAGCACTTAATAATTGCATAGTAATAAGTAGAAACTGCTACTTTGCTACCTTTTAGTTAAATAACATTTAAGTTTATACGATTAATAAATATAATATTTGAAGGATCGAAAGAATGCACAATGTCTCACAAGGGCAACAAGGAATAAACGGTTGCTTTACATCTTAAGGTAAAGACAACTTACCACTTGAAGAAGTCGGAACCCAAAACTTAGAAGTAAACGGGAAATACCACTTCCTCCTCAGTCCATAACTTCCAGGGAGTACAGCCTCTACGTATAATGCTATCAGCATGTATATAATTGCATCTATAATAAACATTATCATGACTAGTCCGACCGATAAATGGTCATCTGGAGTAACTGGTTCGAATATATTACTCCATGTTAAGTCTGAAAATAAAGAACATAAAACAGTTAATCGGCCATTAGTTATCTATGTCCAATATAAAAATATAGGTACCTGCAAAAAGGACAAAGGTGCTGTGAATACCTACATATTATTAGTCCTTTCCAAATTACTTTTTTTCAGACAAACACAACACATACAGTAAACATGAATTGATTGAGTAACTGCAGGGATATTATCGATCATTTCCCGTCTATAGACAGCTTCCCAAATATCTAATTTATTAGATGTTTTGGCTGTTACATAGATTGGATTCGGTTAAACACTGGGTTGGCGCGACCTATGATCTCTTGTAGTATTCTGTGTCTAATGAATTTCGATAGAGATTTCCTTAGACAGACGTATCTTGTTAGCAGACTCGTCAGTGTTCTTAAGTTGTACTCGATTAAGAGCCAGCACATCTACTGCTCAATAGTGGAATGACTGACTCATTATCCGTTTGCTGCGTAACTGTCCTTCAACGTTGTCCCAGTGTACTAGGTGTGTGTTTGTAATCCACTCAGCCAGTACACTATATTGCACTGGTTAAGTGCACTGTATTGCAGTCTTAGTTACTACCAGATTCGGTTCTGGTCCATTGAATATTGTTGCAGAACCTTTGCTTGCCAGCTTGTTTCTCATTTCGTTGCCTTGTGTGCCTTTACGGCCCACCACCCACATCCAAGTAACTGTGTTATGGCTTGTCAGGAGTCTTAGGTTTTTGAGGTAGCCCCTTAGGCTGTGTTTCCAATGCCTTTCAGGCACATATGCCTATTACTAGTATTTCCGTTAGATGCACGGTGGTGTATTGCTCTAATATCATCCATTCTTTATGATTCAAGGCTTCAACACATATGCCTCCTACAGAACTGCTCTCTTTGACCCGTCTACGTATCAGGCCTGGATTCAGATTCCAAATTTCTATTTTATTCTCCAATTATCCCAATCTAAGCTAAACTTGAAGGTTTTCTCGAAAGAGAGCTTGGGAGTCATTGTGTCACAGACCATATCAAAAATGGTAGTTTGGGCTCTCCAATTCCCACCACATTTCAGTTGATGTGTCCCCATCTTTGCCTTCCTACTTATGTGAATCCCTTTCCATTGCAGCTGTTGACGTACCTTTTGCGGCATCAATAATACACAGGCAAGCTAATCTCTGTACCTTTACCATCTTTGTAATTGCTTGCTTAGTCTTATACGACGAGCATGATTGTGCATTAGCTACTCGTACTTTTAGAAATGTACCCACCAAGTTAGTAAAAAATAAATAACACAAATTTCGAAACGACACAAAACAGTTGCATTGTATCTATTATAATATTTTACATAAAATGCGAAAGAGGTAAATGGTTTGCCATTAATTTGACTTACTTTTCTCAAAGATTTCGTACTTCATCATTACATCCAAACCATACATTGCAGCACTATTTGTTAAGAAACATGCGGCGAACTTCTCGCCGAAAGTAGTTGTAAAAAAGAACGGAACCATTGTAAGCACAAATAGGATGGTGCCAACTATCAATGCTACATAAGCTGAAAGATAATACAAAATCAAAACAACACACAAATTTCGTCAAAGTGGAGTATACAAACATTTTTGAAAGAAAACTGTTACAGCAAAAGCAAAAGTGATAAACGACGGCGCATACAGCATGAAATATGAAAATAAGATATTCGCAGGTACCAGTACAAATACCGAATCTTTTCGGAAGATGGGCACTGATAAAAATACTACAATTATCACCACCTCAATTGATACAAACAATAATGTAGAACAGTACCAAGCAGTCCAGTGCAGCCAATTACTGACGCCCATTATTTTCATTATCTCCTGAAACAAAATAAGTTTTTAATATAAGCCTTTTCTTTCAATGAAAGCTCTTAACTGCGACCCTCTTGGCTCTGGTCTTGGCTTTAAAAATATAGAACAGCTTATTATACTCGATTTAAGAAACAGTGAAAAAGACAATTTTCAGAAACACATAATTTGTACATGTACAAACTCTAAATAAGAAAATAGGGCGAGATAACTCCAAAAAATATTTATCTCCTTATAATAACTAAGAACAATCACGTAATATAATGAAGAACAACAAATCCATTGAAAATGCGTAGGAATGTGATACAACAATCAAAGTAAATAATTTTTTACTGTAGTGTAACAGTTCCATAATTGTTTAATATATGAGTGTTAAATAGCGTCAATCCTAAATACAAAATTTTGTGGGTCTATCGGCAAGGAGTAACCAGAAAATATGGCAAGTGTATACGAATGTCGAATATACCGACATAATTGTAATTTATGGAGAAACAGGGCAAAATATTCTTGCAGCACATAAATTGTACGCAGAACGTCTTCCAAATCGACGTTATACCTCGGCTGCCACGCTATGCACACATATTTGATTTGCCACGATTATGAGAGCTGTATATCGTCTTCGAGAAATATGTTCAGTCATCCCACGTTACGAAAGCTGCGGTCTTGAGCGCAGAGAAGTTGGACAGCCAGATTTTGTTTCAGTAATTCTCTCAAATGGCGAATCTACGTTCACTAAAGATGGTATTTTGAATTGCCACAAAATTCACCATTGGGCATACGAAAATCCCCACGATATAAGGCAAGGCTCCTCGCAAGTTAGAATATTTGTCAATATTTGGGCAGTTTTGGTAGGCGATCAATTGCTTGGACCACATATGCTCCCACAACGATTAAATGCAGATATATTTACAGCTTGTCCAGGATGCATTACCCGAACATTTGGATGACATACCATTGCCGATACGACAGCAATTATGGTTTATGCACGACGGAGCACTCGCGCATAGTAGTAGAGCTGTTCAGGCATTTTAAACGGATCCAACATTGGATTGGGCGTGGAAGTCATACTCCGTGGCCAGCTCGTAGTTCAGATCTAAATTCATTAGATTTTTTTTGGAGGGACACATGAAAAGTTTTGAGTATGATCGCCGTCCCGATACTGAAACTGCTGAAGATCTACAAGATCGCATTTTTGGTTCAACACAACGCATTCGCGACAACATGCCAAACTTTATTCACGTACATATGTAATAACTTTCGTCGCTGCATTGATGCCTGTATTACGGCTCATGGTAGACACTTCGAACACCTCTTGTGAATATTTTATCCTGTTTTACTTACAGCGGTCCTTCTCAGGACCACCACAAATTCTATAAAAATAAAAATAAGTATTCATAAGTACACTTCACAATAGAAGGATCAGCTGTACTAATAAAAGTTAACTTCCTAAATTCTAATATTAACGTTTATGGCTCTTCGTCTTCGTCCCAAATACCAACCAGCTGCTTTTCAATACACAATTCACACTATTCATCTAACAATTCCTATCGATTTTTACTTCCATATGAGTGAAGTTGAAAAATCAGCAATTATGTATAAATTCAGGATAAACAAAGAAATGGACAGACTTTAACTGCATTTTGGACCCTAATATTTGAAAATTGTTGGTGTGCTACAAATAAATTTCTTTTTTCATTTTCAGTTACACATTTAGACTAGTTTTCAGATTCGCTTAGTTTAATCGCTACTTAAAGGAAACCCTGCATGTACAACGACCTAATAGACGCCAACGTAAATAGAAATACCCGAAAACACAAACTCTTGTAAATCAAAAATAATTTAAATAAGTACCTTAATTTGTGTTTCTTTTTCTACTCCTACATTTCGCAAAATGCCGAAGAAAAGATTCATGAAAGCAGCCACTAGAAGAACGCAAAACGTGTTGCCAGCCAAGATAAAATGGTCACTAGAAACCCCGGCAGGACGAGGAAACTCGCATAACCTTACTTCTGGAAGTACCAGGAAAAATTCCTTGTCATCATCTCTTTTCGTTTTTATTTTAATGGAATTTGAATTGGATTTTTGCCGGAAAAGGTAGAATTTTACTAGTTCTTTAAATAAATAGTGTTGCATGCGAAGGAAAAGCCAATACATAGGTTCTACAAACATAGCAAACGGAATGTGTTCATGTAATTTACAAGAAAAAATTTCTGGCTATACTATACCCACAATATTGTATACGCTTTTCTTATTATCAGTTCCTATCGGACGAAACATTCGATCAGTTTGCCAAACAGATGGAAATCTGAAATAAAAATATTATATTGATTCTCACATTAATTCCTGGTGCATAATCAACTGTTTGAAATTGACTTATCTATGACCATTTTCAAATTTCTAAAATTCAACAATGCCATTGTTTTTACGATTATTATGTTGGATTCTTCAAAGTGATTATAACAATAATATAAACTAATCGGAAAGGTCGGTTTCTATCCAAAATGGTAAGTGCAACCGATTAATAATATCTGTAACCATTAGCGAATTTCACTGTACGTAGTAATCAACTAACCTCATAATGACTTTCAACTTTTTGGGAAACTTCTTTTTGCCAGCTAAATTATCGCGGAACTGTAATGCAACAATACTTCCATTATTAAGGTATTTCGGGTGTACTAAACTTTTATCTAAATCACTGCTCTTGTTATAGCATTGTTGATACATCTGAAGGTCTATCGATATTCCCTCCATCAACATAATTAGAAATTCATTTTGGCAAGGTGACCAGAAAAGTGAACGCCTATTAACAGAACGTTAATTGTAAATTAGCCTCTAGTAAATACAATATAGCATACTCTTCCATCTTGGGCCTACTAATAATAATTACGTCATTCGTTGTAGCCCTGTATTTAGATCTATCGTTGCCAGCGTATATTTGACACAGCAGTAGACCTACGAAAATAATGACTAATATAGAGAATATACTTTCCAATGGTTTTCGGATCTGCAACAGCAGATTTTTCCAAATTAATAGAGCCAATTCACAAAGTACAGTCATTACTACAGCTAGAAAACTAAAAATAAAATAAGGAAACAGACATTCTAAACATAAAACTTTGACATGACTGAATGACAACTACAATCGGTACTAAAACGCAAAATACACGAAAATAGCAATAATTGTTTACCGAGTAAGAAAAGCATAACATTCCTGGACGACTGTGAAGATTGTTAAGTCGAGGCGCAAGTCGAGACTTAGCAACTCAGAGTCCAAGAATGTGCTTTTCCTACTAAGCAAACATACCATTTTCCCCCAGATCGTTTAAAATTCGACAGAGATATTAATTAATTTTGAAAAAATCGCAAATAATTTTATTCATAAATAAATGGTGTTTTGAAATTCGAAATATAATTGGTTGCGTTGCTATTGAAACGTATTGATGTTGAATTGTCACACTTGACGCATATGAATTTAACTGGTGGTCTTTTCGAAAGCAAAACAGAGTAAAATGATAAGTGAATTTTCCATATCTGGGATTCCTCTGAAGCTGGTTGAGGCAGTGAATACTGCTTCATTAGAATTATTGCCAAAGAAATCAAGAGAAAAATACGAATATGCATATAAACGTTTTATAGACTATCGCAAGAGTAAAAACACGAGTTCTTTCTCGGAAAATGTTACATTATGGGCCAATTATTCAATGTTGAAGTCAACTCTTGCAATGAAACAATGTAGATATATATTCAAACCTTCGTTCTTTATTGAAACGGCAAGCTCAAGGTTATAGGGCAAAGAAATCTAAGATTTTAACGAAGGAAGAAATCGAAAAATTTATCCAGGAAGCTTCAGATAAAGAATATTTAATGATTAATGATTTAATGATTTGACTCATCATTTATTAGTATGGAAAAGAATCGAAAAATAGACAGAACGTTTAAAGACAAATGGAACTTTCAGTATTTTGTGATTGAGTCCAGTACTAAGGCGCTATGTTTAATTTGTAATGAAACCATATCTGTTCTCAAAGAATATACCATTAAACGACACTATGGACCGAAATATGTTCAAAATTACTCGAAATATACAGGAAGTTTGCCGATGGAAAAATTTGAAGCTTTGAAGCGCGGACTGAAATCGTGGCAATCTTTGTTTACCAAAGAGAATACTGACCAAGAATCTGCAACTCGCGCCAGCTTGCGTGTGGCTCTTAAAACGGAAAACGTGAAAAACCATTCACCGATGGAGATATGTTAAACGAATGCTAGATTGCAGTAGCCGAAGAAATATGCCCAGAAAAGGTAAATTTATTTAAGTGTGTTTTACAGCAAACACCGTGTTTCGGAGAGTGCAAGACATCATCAAAAATATGCAAAATATATCATTTCAACTGTTAGACCAAAATGGACATGTTGAGTGGTTTTTTCTAGCCTTGGATAAGGTAACGGGTGTGTCAAATACTGCCCGTGTTGAGTTTTATTCGCGGAGTAGATAAAAACTATGAAGTGTATGAAGAGCTGATATTGTTAGTATTCACGGCATGACAACTGTGGCAGATATTTTTAAGGGAGTTGAAAATGCCATTAATAAAACGATCCTTCTATGGAGAAACTTGAAATCTATTACAACTGATGGAGGCAAAAATATGAGTGGTAAAAATAAAGGAGTGGTTGCACTTGTGTCAAAGGCTGTAGAAAATGATGGTGGTTCAAAACTATTAGTCTTACATTGTATCATTCATCAACAGTCCTTGTGCAGAAAATGTTGGGTTGAATCACGGACAATTCCGCAAGTTTATTGAAGAGATTGGGGAGAATTACCTACCATATCAGATTGCCGTACGATGACTTAGTTGCGGAAAAGTCCTTCAGCGCTTTTTAGAGTAGAGATCGATTCTTTTTTTGAATGAAAATCATCCCCCTTTTGCCGAATTAGAAAATAGTGAATGGCTGTGGAAGTTAGCATTCTATATGGATTTGACAAATCATATCAACGAACTGAATTTGAGATTGCAAGGAGAAAATCAGCTTCTTCCTGATTTATACACCAATATCAAATCCTTCAGGAAGAAAATAATACTACTTCAATCGCAATTTCGAAAAAACTGTTTCACACATTTTAAAACGTGAATTATTCAGCCACACTTCCGAATTTCCTCAATTTTGCAGTCGAAACCTTGTGTGCTTTAAAGATAAATTTTGATACTTGTTTCTCAGACGTTGATGTCATTGCGCATGAATTTCAAAATCCTTTTGATTCTGACATTGAAACTCTGCCCCGGAAGTCCAAATGGAAATTATTGATTTACAGTGCAGTGATATGATTAAGAACAAATATCGAAATTGTTCTTTGTTGGAATTTTATAAGAATCTTCCATTGGTACAATTTGATAATTTGCATAAATCTGAAATTTGTAATATTGATCCACAACTACAAACTATTGTTGGCGGAAAATCACAAACCACATTAGTATTTTTGTTTTACTGTGATTAGTGGGATAAGCTTAAGCTTAGATACTTAAGTTTTCTGCGTCATCATTTCTGTCGTTGAGTTTTACCTTGCAAGTAAATAAAACCTAGTAATTATTTTTCTGTTTTCTTCTTCAAATTATCGCAGCAATAGTAACAACAATAAAACATTGGCTGTCGCGGGCCAGACGCCAGTTTTAAGCTGTTGCGCACCGGATTCATAGCACTGGCGGACTAGATTTGGCCCGTAGGCCGTAGTTTGGAGACCCCTGCCATAAAGCAAACATGGTAAATGCATGCATCATTGAAACATTGACTTATCCAGAGAGCATGTACGAGCAATGATTTGCTACAATTTTAAGGTCAGCTTCAAACCTTTCTAACAAAGCTAAGTAACAAGGGAGAATGGGAAGGAGAACTATCTGTCTACTATCTAAAGGCAAATACCGTTACATGATATACGGATGGTTCTAAAGCTGTGTTTTCCAAGCAGAAATTAATGCTATTGTAAGATGTGTTCAACTGAATCTAGACAAGAGCTATCGGAAGCGTAACATTAGAGTTCTCTCCAACAGTCAAACAGCCATAATGGTGTTGAGTTCTAAGACCATTAGATCGAAATTCGTCGGAGAGAGCTTAGGGAACTAAACAATCTAGGTGGAGGAAACAGAGTTGTATTATGCTGGATACCAGGACACACTGGAATCAGTGGCAACAAGAAAGCTAATCTATTAGCAGAGAAGGCCGCCGCAACATGGTTTGTGGCACTGGAACCGTTTTGCGGAATTGAGATGAGCACCTGTAAAAGAAAACTCCAGGACAAAGAGGGAAAGCTTGAAGCAACCCTTTGGTAGAATCTTCCTGGTTTGTGATACTCCAATATAATCCTTGGAAATTTTAATAAGCAAAAAACCAGAACCATTCTAGAACTAATTAGGAACAAAGTACATTTACTTGTCGGTTTTCATACAGGGTACTTCTACCTTGGGGGACACATGACAAATATAGGTTTGATGAAGGAGAAATACACTTCTTAAAACGGTCACGGCTATTATAGGTTATAAATGTCCTTAGACTGGATAGCTATAGCTATAGCTGCGGGAAAATTCCAGCAACTTATAGCTCATGTAAGGGGGTCGAATAGAATATCAGGTCGCAGTGCAACATCATTCTCAAAAGAAATTCTGAATTCTTAGGTCAATTGAAGTGAACAAGAAAGTCTTGAACGATTCCAACTCGCATTTGGTGATGAAAATCCTTCACATGTAACTACGTTTCGCTGGTGAAGCGAATTTAAAAAATAAGGAATACTGAAGAGTTTTTCTCTAGAGTTTTTCTCTATATCAAAATATACGTATAGCGTGCCCCCCTTATTCATATTACGTATATCATATACCAGAAATACCAGCATAAAGGTAAACCATGTTGTAAATTGCGGTAGGACTACCATGGTTATTGACGATACATTTGGTAAAATACAAACCTTAGATAGATGGTTTTACTAGAAAAGGAAAACATCATTATGGATTATAATGTTATTACATATGTATTTAAAAGTATTGTCATAATAAGTCATTTAAGTAGTAGTAGTAAAATGTATATAATATAAATAAATAAACAAATACATGAGATCATTGTTTGCTGAAGATACTTCTTCTGACTATATTACATTTCTCCAAAATATTAGAATGGTTTGCTCATTCTCCCTGCATTCTTGTAAATAATAAAAAGATCTGTAAAAGAAAAAAAGAAATGCAATAATTATAGTACCTCATTTATAGAATAGATTAGAACAATGTATATAGAATATGTAACATATAAGCGACCAAATAATGGAGTAGTAGGAGTACATAGAAGTTGACATTGATTTGACTGCACTGATAATATACATTTTACGAATATTGCATGTAATAAGATCATGTTACAGTTTTTATTCATGTTGTTATATATGTAAGTACCAGGTGGCCAAAGAAGAAGAACGCTCCGCCATCTCTCATGAGCGGTTTATAGTACAGCCCTGCAGAAATATTAGTTATTAAAGCAGCCACCAAAATATTTTGCAATTATTTAGAAAATCGTAAAATAACTGCTAGATGACTAGCCGGTTGACACTAATTCAGACTAATTCACTAAACCAATTTCTGCTAATCTTCGAGACGTCGCATCTAGCACTATCTTACTGAAAACTTCCAACCTTCAAGATACAAATTATTGGCTTCATAATGGTGCAGTAATGTGCTGTCTACTGTACGGGCGATAATATACGAAGTAGAACAATAATGTCTGAGGGCTTCGCTTTCTCTGAGGTTGGGCCATGCTGGTCCTTGAACCTCTTTGTCCTCCAGATTGTGCGGCTCATGCAGCCGCTTGAGATGTGGTGGTTTTGTGTCTCTACGATGTGAGCTCTTTTGGCGAGGGTGGTTAGGTGTCTGCCAGTATCCTCCTGATCGTTACTCGGAGCGGAGGTCTGTCAGGGTCAAGTTCTCCTAGATGTTCGATGAGCGGGCTCTCCGACCGAAAAGCCCTTTCCAGGGTTTTTCTGGCCAGTGCCATGGCATGTTCGGTGAGGGTTGGAACTTCCAAATCCCTGTGGATCTGGGCGTTGGTCATAACCTAGAGGGCTCCGACGATCATCCAGAGTACCCTGTTCTGAAGTATATTCAGTCGTTTGGTTTGGGACATGCTGGCACTGGACCAGGTTAGGGCGCCATACGTTAGAATCGGTCGGAGAAACACCGTGTAGATCAGCATTTTGATCTTTAAGCTCAGAGAGCTTTTGCTGCAAAGGGGTGGACTCAAGACAGCCTTCGCCGGGAACAATAATGTGAAGTTGACCCCAAGCCATAATTTTTGTAAAGAATTTCGTGTCTTTCTTGACTTAAAACCCTGAACCGATTATTATCTAACTAACAGCAGGCTTCGTCTAAATCAAATAGGCACTGTTACATCATAGTCAACCAGTTTCACAACAAACCTGTATCATCTGTTGTCTGCAATATCTACTCGCTGATTTTTGGGAAACCTACAGGAGATTTTGTCCGAGCTAATCGAACCAGAGCGGTCAAAATATTTCCGCGTATTTTGTTTCGCAGAAACTCGTCTGTGTTCCATTTCCATACTATGTACTTCCTGTCTGATTTTAGCCCATTATAGACAGCCTATAATGAGCCTATAATCAAGCTAACCAATTTGGACAACACACCATTGTTTTTCAACAAATTTCGAAGCAGTCGCCTTTTCGCTAATTGATAGTTAAGATAAGATAGTAGAAAAATGCAACAATCTTGCGTCCTTGTCAAAACCAAAATTACTAAATGCCAATATTCAAAACCAATTCAAAACACTGTCAAAAAGTAACTTGAAAAAATTTTGCAAATGATTTTACAGAGATCTAATAGATTGCTATTCTTGTTGTGACAAACATGATAATTTGAAATAATACGATAAGATAACACAAGTAATTACTGTAACTCCAAACACCACAAATTTCAATTAATTCCGGACACGTGTTTCGATGACCCATGGGTCATCATTCTCAACCGATTCCCGATAAGATAAAATTAAGAATAACTACTCCATATTTTAAAATAAACAGTGAACCTTTTTTCGGTTTTTGCCATTTTGATCATTCTAAATCATAAAAAATAACCCACACCGCAGAATTTAAACAAGTCGCAACATTTAACAACTATCACGCTTACGAAGTCTCACTACTTACTTACAGCTATTCATTTCCTTACCTGCTCTAAATCAAACTGACTTAATGAATAATCCTCTAATGTCTTAACAACTATCTTTCCTCTTTCCATAATACCAAATATTGCTGACCACGATATACGCTTGCTTTTTACTATGTAACTAAGAAGTCTTCCATGCCTTTCTTTTAACTCGGCATCTCGAAAACTTGTATCGACAAATCGTTTCACATCATTTATATTATTTTCTAACACCTGCGGATTTTCACCTTTCTTGACTTTAATAATTAGCACATAACCATCTGCGAACTTATTCTTCAAGTATTGGCTTGATCCGAGACACTGAAAAGCACCGTTTACCATAATTCCAACACGCGTACAAACGGCTTCACATTCGTCCATACTGTGCGTTGTTAAAACGAGACATCTTCCATTGTCTCGAATTCTACATAATTTATCCCAAAGAAATCTTTTTGTTGTCGGATCCATACCTACAAGCATATACTCATCATACCTTCTCTAACATAATAGCTTTTGTAAGTAAAGCGGTATATTGTTTCCTGTACACGAGGTCGCGTCTCAGCGGCGAATTGGTCGAGAAAAATAGGTCGGACATCAGCCCAATGTCGTGAAAACATATGTGCCTTTTTTTCACTCATCGTGAGTAGATACATTGTATCATTAAGTAA
Organism: Popillia japonica; assembly: GCA_004785975.1. Taxonomy (NCBI): domain Eukaryota; kingdom Metazoa; phylum Arthropoda; class Insecta; order Coleoptera; family Scarabaeidae; genus Popillia; species Popillia japonica. The sequence goes on from SMLS01075374.1 coordinate 32,381, forward strand.
TAATTATAATGATTTTAAAACCTAAGATCCTGGTAAAACATAATGATATCTACTCAGTTTTATCTGTGATGGGTGCATTTGCAATGTTTCAAACTAAAGCAGCGTAATTATATAAAAAAAACTACATGAGATCTGACCCCGAAAACACTGCAGTAAGGGTAAAGCTTCCACGCTTATTTCACTGCTAGATGATGTTTAAAACGGTCAGAAAATATAGCACGAACGCTGTAGTTATTTACTTGCCAGTTCCAATATAATTTCTATTAGGGGACGTATAGATTCAGCCACCCACCGCTTTGCCAATACAGTGAAGAAGAAACTAGGAAATACTCTGTCTCACATGTTAAATTCCTCTTCTTTTGCTAATATTTAGATAGTTTTTTATTTAAAGGTGATTTGTATCGCGAGCTATAGTCTATTGTGCTGCGAGCGGTCGGTACCTAACCTGTGTACGCTATATTCTAGTGTACAATTGTATTGGTAAAAATAGCTTGCGGCATCTTAGTTCATCAATACATTAGATTTCCTATCGAGCACCCAGTCTATCTAATTAGTAACTACCTCTAGTTATTTCGGCATAATTCCCTCCGAAAAATTGTATTCGATAGACAATTTCTGTTTCGGCGTATAATATTTCATTTTTAAAACGGCCGGTACCACTCAGAACGGGCTTCCTTGAGAAATGTGTGAAGGAGTGAGAGCTAGAACATATGAACTCAACTGAAATGCGCATGCTAGTATGTGACAACAATTGTGTGCCTATCGCACTCGCAATCTGCAGAGATATACTTCAATTCCGTGCCCGTAATCATTCCCTTGATAGGAAATCTAACTAAGATGCAGCATGCTGTTTTTGCCAATACAATTGTACAGTAGACAATAGCGTACACCGGTTAGGTATCGACCGCTCGCCGGCGTTCACATGGTATAGGTAAGTTGTAAGAAGCTAGAGTATGTTTTCTGTACTTATAGCTCTCCATCCAGTCTAAGAGCATTGATAAACTGCAATAGCTGTGATTGTTTCAGAGAAGGTAGTTAATAATTATGGATAGTCATGTGCTAAATTTCTTCATTTCTGGCACGAGTTTTGGCATGATGAAACGGAAAAATCTTTGATTTTATCCAATAATATACATACATATATGCAAACAGATCTTATTAAATATGACAGCGACGCTTAAATTGTTGTGATGAATTGTATACTTCCTACTGAAGTTATGATAATAAACGAAGAGTGCAGGTAGTGCTCCTTCCTTAGATTTATTTTGGATATGGTGCAGAGCACTAATTCCACATAAGTTCGAAGTGGAGCGGCGGAATATATCCTATGTACAGAACCACTGTACATTGGAACCACCCTGTCCACAGTTCCAGAAAATTTTCATTAAGAAACACCGTCACTTGTCTCCGAAACTGTGGCGGTGCCCAACCTTGCTGGAACCACATGCCACGATGAGCTTTCAAAGATATATCTTTCATGTATTTCGGCACTGAAAAAAAGTGAAGGTAAGTTTGCGCATTAAGACGTCCTTCAAAGAAATGAGGCCCAATAAAATGATTATTAAATAAACCACACCCCACATTGATGGAAAAAGGATATTGTTGGTTAACTACGATTATTTCGTATAGGTTTTGATCTGAGATGATGAAGATGTGAGAAGTACGGGCGTTGCTAATACCATTCCTTGTAAATTGGTCCTCATCCGTAAAAAGCATGTGACGAATAATCCCCAAATTATTTTGTAATCACTGGCAATATTGTACTCGATTTTGTAAATCTCTAGGAAGTAAATGCTGAACTTTTTGTAAATGGTAGTGGCTATGGTCTAGAATTCTCCATACATTGGTTGGAGGAATTGTATGAGATATTTTACGGGTGCTGGTAGGACTTTGTTCAACTAAATTTAAAACTACTTCAGCGCTCTCAAATCCATCTTTTTCTGCACAATGATTTGGGAAAGACCCTGTCTCTCTTAAACCGCGAAAAACGTTTGAAAATGTTGTGTGCTGAGAAATAATGTGATCTGAATATTGTCTGAGGTACTCCGCAGCTGCAGCACGTCCACTTCCATCGCAAAAAAAAACTGCCATACTCAGCATTAATAAAATGCAGCATAAGCGCTTTAATATTACAGTAAAACAGTCATTAATTTGTCAAACACCGCCGGATTATATGTTATTAGTTTGTCGGTCAAGTGGCGGAACACCCTGTATAATATTATATTATTACTTTGAAATGCAAAAATAGTGGACTGACATATACTCTCGCACCGTCAGAATTCGGAGATGGTGGAGTTAGAGCCATCCACTTTAAGTCAGACTAATTAAACTATAGCACTTTCAATAACGGTTGCGCTTGATTTGACACTGTGTTCAGGAATCAAATACCGCTTGATTTATAAGCACCTGTTGAGGGCTCATCTAAAAATATCACAGGAGGTTCACCAATAAGAGAAATTGCAGCACTTACTTTCCGCTTACTACCTCCACTAAGATTACTAATATTTTTCTTAATATGCTTATTAAATTGTAATTCCTTGGATAATCTAATGGCGGCAGCTGAACAATCAAGTACTGGTAATCCTCGTATTAAACAATACATAATTAATGTTTCCTTAACAGTTAAATTGTCTAGCAAGCCGTCGAATTGCGGACAATATCCTATAAATCTGTGTATGTCTTTCATATTATTCTTTATGTTGAACCGACAAATCCAACCATCGCCGTAAGATGATCTCAGGTCACCTGTCATCATCCTAAACAGTGTAGTTTTTCCGGCGCCATTTACACCCAATAAACCAAAACATTCGTATTGTTTTACTCCTATACATAGCTGATTAACAGCAAGAAATCTCTTAAAATATTTAGTTATGTCTTTCATTAAAACTTCGTGCGTCGATGGGTCGATTATACCCTGGCGAATTTGACGTTTCTCTTCTAAAACATCAGCATCTTCTGTTCCTTCAGTTTTAGGAGGTTTTCTTAGAAAAAATGTGAATATGTACACCAAGTACCCACGAACTCCATACTCATGTATAAACAAAAGTAGAAAGAATATTACTCCACTTGTAACCATATAAATTAGACTTTTGCTAATTCCGTTGCCCATGGAATAGTATCCTAGATCTGAAACGAATTCAATAAAATATTTGAAATTTAACGAAAACTTAAATGCAGACAGTAATTTTAGAAAAGGAAAAATTAATGCAACTGAGTTACACAAAACTACGGATAAAACTGTTCTATTCTGGAATGTAACAATGACTGAATATTAGTACTAAGCAATTTGGAAAGCATTTATTACTACTTCCAAACTTTAAGACGGTACTCTATCTAGTTGGCATTATAGAGTGATCTATATGTAGGAAAGTGATTTGGCTCTCCATAACTGGCGCCCCAGATGGGATCGAACTGCCCAGAGGGATGAATAATAGACGAGTTGTTAGAGGAGCTCTCTACCAAGGGTTTCACTGCCTCAGATACGTGGACAACCTAGCAACCGTAGTAAAAGAAAAATTTACAGGAGTGATTTCGAAACGAATGCAAATAGCTCTAAATACGGCGAACAATTGGTGCAATCAAGACAGGCTATCTATTAATGCCATGAAGACACAAACTGCTACTTTTACAAAAACACAGAAACCTAAGAAAACTGAAACCGGTAAGGCTGGCGGACCTGGAAATGCTAATGGCCAAAGCAATAATACAAACAAAGTATCAATGGTCATTGGCAGATGCAGGAAAATGTGTGGGAAAAACCGGGGACTCAACCCAAAGTCCGTCTTCTATGGTTATACACAGAGGTGAACATGCCGGAACCCTGATAACCGCTCCAACATCTGCCATAGAAGTCTTATTGAATTTAACACCACTATATTTGCACACACATACAAAGGGAAGCAAAGTCTGCTACATACAGACTGACACAGAACTAAAAACCGGAGACGTAACATGTCTACCTACAGAAACATTACAACTTTCATAAGAAATACAGAACTGTAATATCAGGAAGAGAACAATGGAAAGACAGTGCTCCCATTAGCACTAGGCTGCACTGGTATGCAGACAGTTCAAAGACGGAATAAGGGACAGGCGATGGAATTTTCCGTCTTCGACCAAGTAATTTCAGTCCTTGGTATAGGTCTATCGAAGGAAACTGAAATCTTTTCGGTAGAAACAGGTGCTATGCACCATTGTGTCAGAGAAATACTAAGACTAGGAACAGGGCATAAACCCATAGACCTTTTCGCTGACAATCAATAATAATAATAATAATAATAATAATAATAATAATAAATTTTATTGCCCAACAGACGTAAGTACATCCAATTACAGGACAAACGTTAATTAATTACATGACTGTTTTAACTAAATCAAAAATACATCATGACCAAAAGTAGTATAAATAAATAAAAAAAATAGTATAAAAAAGCAGTATAAAATTTAAAAAAAATAAAAATAAAACTAAAATTAAAATTATTCTAGGTTAAAATCTAGGGTACAATTTATGATAGAAGATAATCCAGACCAGTGTATATCTACTAGCGAACTCAAACAATTATTATAATAATTACAGATTCTATACAATGGCGCGTGAGACATAACATTAGTGCGCGCAAGAGCGCAGTAGAATGTGTGAGCCTGTCGTA
>SMLS01075375.1:0-23392 GCA_004785975.1 Popillia japonica
CTCCGACCGAAATATTACCATGGATAGGAAATTTACATCTCGACAACAGAAGAACTATTACAAAAGAAGATTACTGTCGTTGGCACCATAATGAGCAATTAAAGAAAAATACCACCAGAATTGAAACCTCAAATCCTACATAATCCTACATACCTAGGACTGTTAGAGTTGCCTTAAGAGATAAGGTGTAGCTTACGTCCTAAAATTCCTGTTTTATTATCATTGCATTATATGTAGGGCCATGAAAATCATAGATGATAATCCTGAAACCATATTGTATTATAATAGTACGAAAGCAGGCGTTATCTTGATAAGCAAGGGAAACAAATAAAATCTTTCCAAAACAATATGCCTGGACGTGATTGGGTTAAATCATTTTTGAAGAGGCAAACTGATTTATCTGTAAGATTTGCCAACAACACAAAAAGGTCACGTGCAGCTATAGATGAAAAAACTATCACTGATTATATCGATAATTTGAGTATGGTGACAAAAGATGTCTCACCAGAAAATATATATAACTATGACGAGACCGCCATGTCGGATGACCCGGGTAGAAGCAAAATTGTTTGTCGTCATGGTTGTAAATATCCTGAAAGACTGCTGAATTCCTCAAAATCGAATGTTTTAGTAATGTTTTGTGGAAATGCTGCTGGCTCATCCATCCCTCCATACATAATATATAGAGCTGAGCACTTGTGGACAACGTGGACAGAAAATGGGCCACCAGGTTCGAGATACAATCGAAGCAAGCATGGTTGGATAGACCTAGCTGCATTTGAGGAGTGGTTCATTGCCCACCTTTTACCTGTATTAAAAAAACAAGAGGGTCAGAAAGTATTGATAGGAGACAATTTGTCCTCTCATCTAAGTGTGAAGGTGGTAAAATTATGTGGTGAAAACAATTTAAGTTTTATTTGTCTTCCACCAAATTCCTCACACTGAACCCAGCCCCTAGATGTGGCCTTTTTTAGGCCGTTTAAAGCTAAGTGGAGGGAGGTTTTAGTGAGATGGAAGCAGTCGGAAGCTGGAAAAGTAGAAGGATGCTTACCTAAAGATCAGTTCCCAATGCTACTGAGAACTGTCTTAAAGGATCTGAATGATAAGACAGATGGTAACATCAAGGCGGGATTTAAAAAAGCTGGAATTTTCCCTTCAAATAAAGATGAAATACTGGCACGTTTGCCGCAAAGACACAGATCTCTAAACCTCACGTTAGTAGGAGATGTTTTCCTTGCACATCTTGAAAAGAGGCGGCAAGATTTTGTGAAGCCTCAAGCAAGGAAAAAAAATTGAATGTTGCACCTGGCGTCAACGTACCTACATAGTTAAGTGAGATTTTTACAATTGGTTGAGCTATTGTGGAGCTGTTTGCTTGTTGAGGGAGTTTTGATAAAGAAGCCTAGCCTGGCGGTAACTATTGCATTAAGCCTGCATTGAGATGACGGAGACCATTGACAATGCCAATTGCGTTTGTTTTTCTAATTTGAGAGCAGTAGAAGAAAATTTAGCATCAGTGTTTGGGTATGACATATATATGGCATTAATTTGTTTGTGTACGTTAATTCAATAAACATTTAAATTCAGATACTTAGCATAATTGTATTTTAAAATTACGTCTAGAATTTTGTTATATTTACATTGAATATGTGATTAACTGTGGTTATTTAATACAAGGTGTTTTTTTATGTGGTATTACTTTCTTTATTTTTGTTACATTTGTAGGTTTGGCTAAATTATTCCTTGTCTCGAAGCTATTCATTGACCGAGACTTTATAAGAGAATTACATGCTCATCTGTTTAGCATAGTATAACATAAACTAAGTGGGATAGTTTTGTTTGGGTTTTCAGAAGCCCGTTCCACAATAATATGTATATGTATATATATATGTATGAAGAAGAAGCCAAAGAAATTAATTATGCTAAAATAACAAATATTTCTTACTAATACATCACAAGGGTATTAAAAATATTATTAAATAAGACGAGATAGATAAAAAAGCGTCAGCGCAATTTATCTTATAGATACATATAATCTCAACACCCATATTTATTATTAAAACCTTCAATTTCATTTTCACGTTGGCGTCTTTTAGAGTCGAGTTACAGCGAATATTTTCTCAGTTTAATGTTGAACGATAGTACATAGGTGATCACCGAGATCTTCTATATAGAAAAGTCAACAATGATTTGCATAAAAAATAAACACGTTCACTTAAAGTTTCCCCTCGTTGTTTTATTTCCATTAACTTTTTGTTGTTGCATTAAAGGACATATACGCTGAGATCACATTTTGTTTGTGTTGCTTCACACTCCGCGTAGGAAAATAAAATCTCTGCCGCTTGTTTAAATTCAAGCAAATATATTCATATAATACTTATGTATAGTTTTTATTACCAGCAAAAGGTTATAAAGACATTGTTTTGTTATAACGCAAGGAAAACATTAGACATTAGACATGCAAACGACATTGACTCTTTCTCACTTGCGTTAGTAGCTGTCGTTTAATTAAAAATAAGTTGATTTATAACAGAAATAAAGATAGACATTAACTCAAGAGAAACAAAATGCATCTCCAACCGCTTAGACAGCAGAGGAATATAACAGTGCCTCGTCAATTGTTGTCTGATAATCTGCACATGCTTATAGCCATGTATGTACTTACATACATATGTATGTAGAGTGAGCTTGAAATTTCTACGGCTTGTGTCTGGAAGTTCATTGGCTAGTGTCTTTTCAAATTCTTAGGAAAAATACCGTAAAGGTAGATTATCAATTACACTGAGTTGATATTCTCATGTCAGGGACAACTATACTATCAGATAGTTTTTTAAAATGCTTTAACTCAGTGAAGACTATTTTCATGATACCTTTTAAATACATCCTATTTTCCACTATTTCATAATAGTGATACGTTTTTGATAAAATATAGGTACTTTAGAAATAAAATTTTAAACTAAATGTTACAAATTAAAATTTGAGTTTTAATACAATACATATGTAAGATTTCGGGTCTGTTTATCAAACAGATATCAGGCGAACCTACTGCGGCAATAAACTATTTGTAAAATTCAATTGATTTAGATTAATTGCTAGATATTCACAGTTTCTGCACAATTTTTAAACATTATGACAATGCAAGCGTGCATACTAACTTTGATATCAGAAAAGCCTAAAATGTTTATCAGTAGCAATTTCTTTTTATTTTACGCCCAATACATCTGCATTATTTTATTAAATTATTTCAATCAAAGATATGTACATTTTACTTTTTAATAATGTCAGTTTAAAAAAAATAACTTACCAAAGTTTGGGAAGATTGGGTGAAACATTGTTTACATGTAGAAGTTTTGAAAAAAAAGAGCTACATTCACTGACTGCGAGACGATCAATTAATTGGTATTTCACTCTTTCTAACATTGCTACCTAAATACACCATATGTAGCTTTACAGTAGCACATCATATTATAAGTAAAACGCATACTGAAAAGTAGGTATTTACATTTTAACAAACCGTAATCCGAACTGTAGTGTTTACAATTCCATGTATAAAGTTTTACTGAGTCTATTTAATATATTTGAATAAAAAGTATAAAAAGTATTGGAACAAACGTATACGACTCGTAAACAAAAAACTCGAATGGTTTTTGTGTGATTCGACTACAGTATGAGTAGTACAATTTCTACGAGTAGGACAATAATATGAACGGAAGAAATATGTATGTACATATGTTGGCAAATATTTAATACATAACGCAAATATGAGTTATTATTACGTTAAACGAGAGTATAAAATTTACTTTACATGGCGTTTAATATATGTACCTAATAGCGTTGATTTAATTTATACAATACAATTATACATATGAAAAAAACACTAGTTGGAAAGAAATATGTTTCTAATCTAAATATAAAGAGATTAGTAGATCAACTATCTGCCATTTATAACAATTCATTTAATTTAATTAAAATCCAGCAATGCTTTTCAGGTTTCCCGCCCGGCGACTGTCCTCCAGTATACAGAGTTTTCTTTTTAATACCATATTCATTGCCTCCTAAATAACACTTCAGCATGAAAAATATCACTATCAACAATAGGTACGGTTGGGAATTAGCTTCAAAAAATCCACTTAAAAAAATAAAAGAGACATAGAAGAACAATCATGTCCCAGAAAACAGTAAAGTCACATACACACTCCAGATCACAGTTGAATAAGTAAAAGAAGCAGAAGCGCTTGTAACAGAATTTTTTCGACTTATATCCTAAGTGTATATTATACAGAGTCCGGCAAAATGGACTAATTGTAAGTACCTACCTAATTTAAATAACTCACAAAAATTTATTGACCTTAACAATAACGAATAACGAATTACTACATACTCTTATCTTAGAAGGATGTGAGTTTTTTATGTTTTAAATATAGTGTTACGTAAATGATCGCCATGTTTTCAATGCTTCTAATTGTCTAGCAAATTTTTGCATAACATTTTGGGAACATGACGTGGGATAGTATTAATTTCACTGCTAATGTTTATTTTTAACTCTCTTAAGATTCTGGATTTATTCACAAACACTTTGAGCTTAATTTTATCTTTACCCCCAAAGAAAATAAACTGGAATTGAAACATCCGGGGATCTTGTTGGGCATGGAACCGTAGCATTTCATGCAATGAATCTGTTTGGAAAGGACTATCTTACAATAATGATTATTCTCACCGTATGACTTGTGCCGTCTTGCTGAAACAAGTAATGTCTCATTTTTTTCTCGGTTTGATGTCATAAGAAGGTCTGTGGTATTTGAACATAGCGGGCAGCAGAATGGTCAAACGGTAACAATTACCGTTTGACCATTCTCTTCAAAAAAGTAATCCCTGATTATTTTGGAAGTTGAAAGAGTATACCATACAGTTACTTTAGGAGAATATAAAGGTCGCTGGCGAATTTCATTGGTTTATCCTGTGCCCAGTAGCGGCAATTTTGCTTAATTACATCGCCATTGAAAAAATATGTTTCTTTACTCATGGAAAGGTTATTCTCGATTTCTCGGTGGTTATTACAATGATTAATTGGAATCCTCTATGGGTGAAAACTTATTTTAGCATTTTTCTCGTACTTGGATCACTCAAACCAAGAACAGATGCATGTTTAACAGCCGATTTTTTGGACTACCAAGAATTGCATTCCTTGCATTTTCTTCGTAACATTAATTGGAAGCTGATGTTAGTTTGCCAGTTGACTCCTTGTCTAAAATATATCCCAGTAGCCTCCATTGATTTGACAAAACCAAAATATGTAGTTTTACGCTGGGGGCAACGACAAACATTAGAATGATGTCGAAAACACTTTTGAAAAATGATCACTGAATTAAATTGAATAAGTTTCCCAAAACAAAAGACACGATCCTGTGTAGACCAAAGGTCCATTTTGACAACTATTAACAATTCTAACAATATTTCCAAATCCTGCTGTTCTTCTTAAATGTATTTTTATCCAAAATAACCAATTCGTTTTTGTATTATTAATGAAATAAAATAGATAACACTTTTGTCGGACCCTGCACATTATAATGTAGCATGTCTTATTAATCCTTGTGCCCGATAATTACTGAAAGAGCCTTCGCAACCGTTGAACTTCGGAATTATCCCAAAAAAAATGCGTTTATACACTTGCAATGACAATTTAAGAAAAATCATACAAAAAACACCATTATTTCTGCAGCTGTATATCTGCTACTATTTTTCTTGTTTTACTTAATAAATTACTTAAGAGAAGAATATCCATAAATTTTGTGCCATAATTTTTTCTCAAGTGAGATTTATACTTATTGACTAAAATGTATTTGTATTATCGAAGCAAATGTGTGCTACAGGAAGTGCCAGCTAAGTAGCTACTTCATTTACAAACCGTATACATGTTTTGGTAGCAACTCTGAACAAGCATTGTGCTAAAAATTTACAAACAATATTTAAATTGTTGCAATCAATCAATATAATGTACCAAGTCGATAGGCGCAGTAGTTAATTTGCTCATTTAACTAAAATCGTAGCTACAGAAATAAGTAAGATAGCAATGGGGCACCGATAATTTTGGACATAATATATATGTAATAGCGTATAGCGTAAGTTAATCTTGGTAAACGCAATTTCTTAATTAGAGACATTCGCTAAAACTGAATTTGATACTGAACTACAGTGTAATTTAGGCACATTATATATTAGCCTGGACAGCAAGAGAAAAACATGAAGAATATAAATATGTAAAGCATACTGCTGTGAGCACTTGACGTAAGTAAAATAAATGCTTAGTAGTAATATTCCTCTAACGATAATTACATAATTTTGCTGTAACACAATACCATAAATGTAGGACCTCAGTGTTCCGAAGTTTGCATGCGCTGTTCATGCACGTGCAGTTAGTTTTACGCACTGTGCTATTTCGTGCGTTTTCATTGTTAATTATATAAGTGTAAATCTAGAAACGATAAAGGTTTGGGCTACTGGTTTGAGGATATATTTAGATATATAGAAGGATATATTTAAATATACTATTATATTATACTATCAATTTTCGCATTTTGCAATATCGAAATGTTGTTGTTACTTGAAACATACATATCTCCAAATCTCATTTCATGTCTGCTGTAACATTCTCTACACATTTTGGGTTTCTATTAAAGTTCATTGAGCGCTTTTCATTCAAAGTAGCTGCTGCGATTCAAACGAAATTAGTTTCTTTCTGGGTGTGTAAGGCAGGGCTCGCGTTAATGACATTCAGGGCGATGGAAAGAGAACGAAACGATACATAAAATTAACGAAACAAAATCCGGACGCATTAATCTCATCTCTTATCTAGGTAGGACAGGATAATTAATAAAAGTTGAGATACTGTCAGTCAATTAGTCTGAAACTCTCTGCAAGTATGCTGCTGTGGTTCATACAGACGTCGAAGAACTGAACTACATCGCACGCATACACGACACACATGCAATTATCACATTCCGGAGAGTAGAGAATCGTCGAAATGGTGTGCTTATGAGGGATAATCCCCCTAGAACGTACTCATTGTGGCTGGTCTAACAATCGAGAGATTAGTGAAAGCTGACTCGACTATTACCGCTTAGTTTTATTGTTACTTTAAATCTGCCTTAATTGTTTATTCTACAAAAGCCACGTCCAGATTGTCGATACAATACAACTTGCAATAGTGATTTTTTATCGGAGAAAATGCAAGAATTGGACATTAGTTTCTACAGCCAGCTTGAAATGGATATGGATTGTAATGGATATTACTCGGTAGCGGTTTCCTATGTATTTTTACAATCCAATCATTGCATAAAGTATGTATACGAATTTGAATCTGCTTTGACCGGTAGATTATTTATCTCCTTGTTTATGAACTACATATTAAGGAGAATGGACGTGGAAAGATTTCTTAACAAGAGTGTCTATAAGGAATATTGAAAACAGAAGAGAAACTGTTTTCTTCTCAGAAATAAACATATGTGATTTTAATTCATATATGGAGATCGTTTTTTCATTTTAGAAGGTTTACGTGTGACAGATATTTAAGTTTGTTTCAATAATTATTCATTAATTCATATATGGAGATCGGTTACCATCGTTTGCCTCATGACCTTATTTTCACAGTAGAAGTTTCCCAATGAAAATACCGAGGTCATCGCTTCCTATCTCAAGATTTTTACCGAAGAAATCCAGGAAGTAGCACAACAAGCATTCTTTAGTAGCTTCGTCCTTTGCCGGTTTCCAGGCAGCTGTGAATAACATATTTAAATGCATACCGAGCTTTTAATAGTCAAGGATTAATATTTCAAGAGATGAGGTACCACATAGTGCTCCGCTTTCTGAAAATTTCTTTCGATATGTTCTGTACATACATATGTACTTACATATATTGTCATCTGGTTTCGCCAATGTAGTATAGTCCCTTAAGCTTTTCACATCCCGAAACATTTTACTTAAGTTGACTAAAGTTTGCAGTAACTAGTTCTCCCCATTTAGTCTTGATCTACCGTGGCATGTCCTGGAAGGTTTGAATTCTTTGTAATACGAAGCTCATATCTTTGCAGGTAGCAAGTTAGCACACAACGGAAGACATAAACCAGAAGGTTCTTTCCAAATCCCAGGGATAATAAATGTTATATAAAGTATGTCATTTTGCCACCCACTTTGGACGGCTGAAACATTGAAAAAGTATATGGAGCCCAGGTCCTTGTTTCGCTCAATTTTAGGCATTTCGTAAGTAACGATTCATTTAATGAAATAAATTTATAAATATGTCATCATAATTCAAACACACAAAACATTTACAGTAAAGTGGTTACCTATTGACCTCTGTCATTACTATAAATTATATAACTCCTTTTTTTAAAACGAAGATAGTGTATTAAACAAATTGAGCAGCTCTAAAAATAAAAACATAAAGTGTTAAAAAATGGTGGCTCATATCCTAAGGGTGTAAGCAAAATACGACACATTGATTTTCTGGTTTACATGTTCTTTCTACCAATAAATGTCAGTACGATGTATTATACACTATTGTACATGGCATAAGAGTGTCCGTGTATAGTTTAGCAGAAACGATGCGTGTACAAACGTACTTGTTCGATTTGCGTTCCTCTAATAAATACGTAACTACTAACTGAATTAACAATTTACAGCAAACTAAACCTAAAAGAACAGTGTATATGATTTTCAGCTGCATTTTCCAGTTAACTATTCTGTAATTGTGCATGCATCTGAATCACCATCAAATATTTATTTGTATGAGAATATGACGCATGCGAGACGTCTTTGTTTGCAAAAATGTAACCCTCCACTGGTGAGCTTTTTTACCTGCACCAGCTTTAATTTAAAAAATATAGGATACAAAAATCTAAAAATTTATAATATATGTAAAACATCAAATGCTAAAACTACAATATAAATATTTTACTATCTATACTATACAAACCACAACAAAAAAAAATAGGAAAAAGAAGAAAAATGAAAAGAAGTCTTTTTAACTGGAAGACGGTTTCTAAATGGTATGGAAACAATAATTACAGGAAACTTTTAAATTCTCTATACGGAATGGAAACGTATTCGAACTAGAAATAGGAAACAACCAGTTATAAGAAAATTGTATATACAGTGCTCAACAATTGAAGTGAATATCATCGTAATTTTTAAAATATACAGTTGAAAATACTTTTGTGCCATAACATATGTATTGCAATCATTTTTTACGATATTTTTTTATTTACCCCTCTGCAGCAGCATATCAATAAGTGATTGTTTGGAAGAATGAAGTAAATATGTTGGTGCTGGTCTGTTTGCAGCACTGGTTAAGGAAACACCACGAGGGAACGTTATACAATGTTATAACGATTATAAACTTTACAACTGGACCAATTAGTGCGATGGGCAAATGTAGGTTTATCACAACAAGAAATGGTCAAACGATTAAATTTTTCGCGAAATCTCATAAGGCGTGCATGGAACAAGTACATCTCTACTAGGTCTGAAGCTTACACGCATGGTGGAGAACGAGAAGGGCAACTCCTGCTAAAGACCGTTTAATGGTACTCACTACAAAAAAAAACCCGATATACACGCTTCAAGAATTAATATCTTTTTTCGGCAAGCGACAAGACTTTGCATTTTGCGCCGAACAGTTAGAAGAAGGTTACATTTAAGGGCAAGCAGACGCTACACATCCACAATTGACACAGGTGCAGCTTGCACGTATATAACATTGGGCGATTGAATACCTTGCTTGGGATCAGATAAGCTGGAGCCTTTTCAGAGACGAGTCGAGATTTCGAGTATATACCGCTGGTGGACGAATATTGGTCTTGGGAGAAAGAGGACAGTGATACAATAACAATTTTATGGCCCCAATAATCTCCTTCTGCGGAGAATCTGTTTGTGTCTAGGGTGGAATATGTTTTGGTGGACGCACTGACTTGTTGGCAATAATGAATGCATCGATGGCTTCAGTAAGATATCCTGACATGGCAAACTTATAGAACGTGCGAGCAACAAATTTTAAAGCGTGCTGGCTATTTGTTTCTAATTGTATCTAACCTATCTTCTAATTAGACCTTTACCCATAATGCGTTTGAATTTGGTGTCAAAAAGTATATTACTCTGTCATTTTGTCTATTCCTATGACATAGGTTATGTTGATTATTCCTAGCCTTATGTATAGTTCGTTTCACCATATACTTTACCTTGGCACGCTTCAATCTTTGTTACTCGCATTGTACTAACCACATCTTTTACTACGTCTACGTTTATAGTATAAGCGATACTTCAACGAGACTTTCTATGTATAAAAAAGCACCAGAGACTGTTGTGGTCGGAAATTCTTAAATATTCAGAGTAAAGTGTAGTTATTAATACAAGTAAGCATAATTCTCGTGACTACCAACCCATATACATTTTTATGACATTTCTGTTACCAATTACAAAAGCCATTACTAAGTAATTGCAATAATTGCAAAGATATTTTTAACTTGCCTGTTTGACATAATTGGTTATGAATGACAGTCTGGAGATTAATTTCAATACTATTGGAGTCGGTCAATGTTGGCTCTTCTGGTACACCTTTCGTATACGTGTATGTTTTATGAGGCATGTGGTTTTGGCATCGGAACGGTTTCATTCGCCGCTCATGGGTGTTCTCTAAATAATCTCGGTTTAACTGAGAGATAAATTATAATCCACAGCCATCTACAGAATTACGTAGCTACATAGAATTAGTTTCAATTTACTACAATAAATATCTAGGGCCAAGAAAATGATTAATTGATATTTACCCCGTATCAGCAAATTTATTATGCTCAATATCTAATATTAATGTATCGTTCATTGCTATTGTGATTAATCGTTGGTGAATAAATAACTAGGGTAACTACTTTACTGAAGAAAAAATGTAAATATTGGCGTTCCTCAAATCCTTAAATTTTGTAAGAAATAGAACGTTTAACTTCGGGTAATGGAAATTTGTTAGCACTAAAAAATTTTAATTTATACTTTTTATGATAAATGCATAAGTATACACTGCTTAAGTAGGTACCTAGTAAATCTAGACTCACCAACACAGAATACGTATACGACGTCAGTATATATACCACAAGAAAAGCGCCGTAACGAAATAAGAAGGGAGGGATTTTAAGATGTAACGTGACAGCTTCGATCATCTATCATAATATGTATTTCGCTATGTTTGAAGAGTACAGCTGTGGTCACAGTCCCGCGCCGGTTCAGCAGGCACCCATCAGTGTTAGCTTCCAGCTTCATCATCATCCACCGCTCAGACGTATTCTATGTCGAAAAAGAACGTTATATTCGCCATCACGAACAAACTACTTCTGGTTTAATTAAATCTCGGTCCTCTCTTCTTGCATGATTAATTAAGCGTAGAGCGGAATCGCGGCTAACTTATGAAATTAAAATTACGTCCCTAGCGTTTGCTGACTTACTCTTCTGCGTCTTAGAGACATATAAAATAACAATTTCTACCATCGACATGTTGCCCCCGGGTGCTCTGCTTTCAGAATTAGCGTTGTTACTACGCCATGTAGGAAATCGTAGGATTCCAAGAGTACTTCTGAATATTTTGGATAATTAGACGTAATATATATATATAATAGCAACAATGTTTATTGAATTATCTACTATTTATCTCTTCAACACACGAGAAAAATAATGTTTCGAACAAATCGAAGTTTAGATACCTAAATTAAATGACCTAAATATCTTGTACGATTAACATTTCTGCTGCTATGTAAATAATTTGGGTAATCTTTACAACACAGCTGAATGTTTTCGTTTAAAGAATTCGCTTTTATAAGGTAACTTAAAATCAAGAATCAGAACAGTTTTAATTGCAAAGTGACAAATTATTTTTCATATAGACATTGTTGTCTATGATTTAAATGTCCGAATAACGCTCTTTAGTGAGTGGTTTCAAATATACTTTCAAAATGATACATAATGTAGCTTCTTTGTTTATTGTAACAGTAATGGACCTCTAAATGTCAGTACTCGGCGAGAAACTCCAATTTATTATTACGCCGTTGGTGGGAACCCGGAGTTTATTTGAATTCGTTCGAAATTGGAAGGAGAATGCTCCCGATGTCGGTGCCTACGTCGTTCTTATGCAAACGGCCATAATATCTTAGGCTTACTCGGCAATTTCGCACGCAAACACACCTGGTTCCTGCGAAAGCGCTCGACCGGATCATTATATTCATATGGATTAGCGGTATATACGGGCCGTAATCTTTAAACAGTTCTTGTTTTAATGGCAGAATTTTATGCCGGATCAACCGTATGCATATAATATTCTATTATAATGGAGTTTTCTTTAAGTTCCCAGAAAAATTCTTCGTAATCTGTTTGCCGAGTTCGTTTTATTTGATTCAGTATTAGAGTTCCTCTTGTCTACGTCTACATCAGGTGGGATAAATTCATAAAGCAAGGAGGAGGAGGAGAATTTACATTTCGCTTAAGTTAAAACTTTGAGCCAAAGCAGAAAAACAGTAACAGCAAAATAAAATTTAAATATGTATACTGTTGAAGTGATAAAATATACCGTGTAATTTTGATACTTTTGTCATTATGTCTTCTCTATCAAGAAAAAAGATATTTTATAAATTAGAAGTAATTAGTAGGTTTATAAAAATTATACATGTTTATTATTCAATCCCGAAGATTTTTTACCGAGAATAATTGTGTCTATTTTAGTAAAGTGTGTATATTTTATAAATATCACTAACTGATATCTACAATTTATTAAAGAAATGTTAACCATCTTATTGATCAATAAACTTATTTTAATTTCGTATCTGAAGACCATATTCTCATAGGTACTTACATCGTTGCATTCTTTCGTGTAAGACACAAAAGACGCTTTTGAACAGAAGATTCAGATACGAAAAAGTTTACAAAGCAGTTTCTACACAGCCGGATGAAATTGCTTAACAGATCCATCCTTCCACCAGCGTTCAGCCGAAATCTTACAACTGACGATTTTCGTCAGTTTTCGTAACTGAGTCATGAGTTAGATTATAATTTCGCTGTTCTTCAATTTTACTTTACTATATTATAATTCTTGCCAAAATTTGTTTGTAATAAATAGTCCAATATATTACTTTAGCTGCTTCTATTGATGTGTTCGCTAGCCTTTAGAGTTACCAACGTGTTACTAGTCTATTAGTCGTGTTATATTTATCAAATTTTTGCTTTCTTTATTATTAGTAACTAAGGACATATTCTTTGGTTGGTTTATAGTAATAGAACTTTATTTAGCAATAGCTAAATAAAGTTACATGAAATTTAACATTAATATTTATCGAGAATATGATAACTAATAACTAATCTCTTAAATGTATTTAGATTTTCATTATGTTTTTTTTCTACATATACATATTAACGTCTGTGCATATTAACCCCACAATAGGATCTTTATTATTCAAAAATCCTTGGCAGTTAAATGCATCAATCTGTATGTTTGAAGTAGTTTCTGTTTTATTTAATTGCTATTGATATCTAGCTTTTGATTTTTATACATGCTGATTCGTTTTCGATCTCGCTTATTATAAAATATAGACAATAAGTTTAAATTTGACAAAGTTGATAAATTTTGTAATTACTATGATCCTGAAAAGAAAGTTAAATTAGAACACAAGACATTTCAGATTTAAAAAAAACCGGAAAAGTATCATTTTTTTATTTTGCTTGTAGCACTCTTGTTTGTTCTTGTAGTGAAAAACTAAAGACCCATTCTTAAGGCCACTTTTACTCTTCTATCTAGTGGTGTACTTGAAATTATTCAACTACGTTTCGCTTTCTTCGGATCGTCATCAATGTTATTTCTTAGGGGCGCCATATTGAATTTGCTAGCAAGAGCTTCTGTTTTTGATTTTAACAATATGTAATACGTTGAAATTTTGATAATATGTGTTAATAAACGATGAATCTGATTTGAGGGTAAAGGTCGATTCTTACTTACGCGATACTCATCTTCATAGCTACCGCTGCAAGTGTCGTGGCACTAGTAGGTAAATTAACCAGATAATTTAAAAAACGAAAAATTAAATGTGCGTTTTCGTAAAGTTTATGTAAATTTTGTATTTTATTTGCAACAATTAATTAAAATAACAATAAAATAAAACAAAGAAAGCAATAAACGAATAATTACAATAAATATTCAAATATGTATGTCGCCATTTTCAATAATGCACCGCCACGCACGTTTTCGAGTTGTTCGAACTGGTCTTTGGACGCTTCTCTGAGAAATATATGGCACCCATAAAAAATAACAAAATTGATGATGACCCGACTAAAACGAAACCTCATATACCTATGTACAAATTTCAAGTGCACTACTAAATGGAAAAGTAAAAGTGGCCTCTAAGTGCAAAATAAGAAAATGAGATTTTTCCGTTCTTTTCTTAAATCTCGAACATCATTTGTTCTAAGTCTACTTTCTTTTCGGGATCATAATGACCACAAAATTGAGCAACAAATGAATCAGTCTGTATATTCAGTTGGCCTTTGTCATTATCATCACAACTAAATGTGCAATTAACTAACAGCCATTACACTTAAAGAACAAATTTTTAGAGTATTCCCTTTACCTTACCAATGTTTATGTATGTGTATACTGCGATAGTTAAATTAAATGAAAAAAAATAAAATAAAATACCTACTTGTTCCGATTAACTTTCAAATCTTTAGCATCAGGCTCTTGTTTATTTCTTTAATCTTAGAATGGACTCTCTGGGAGGAAGATTCGGCGACTCTCTTTACTCTCATACAGCGATTAAAACTAATGGTTATAAGTAACAAGTTGCAACAGTTTGCAGAATCAATATTAAACATGTAATTGTTCGAAATTTGTTCTAAACAAATAAGCCTGTTTGACACGACGTTAAATTTACGCAAAAATTTACGAATAAATTTTCTAACAAATTTACAAAACAATTTATGATTTTCTATTTGCAACGTACACCAATTTTTCTTTACACAATTTTTACTTGTACATGCGTATTAAAGAGTAGTTAGTATTTACATCTTGATGTAATCAAACTAAAATTAAACGTATTTAGTAGACTTTGAGGATTTTTCAATTTAAAAGTAATACTACTACAACATTGTAATTGATTGTAATAGTAATACTTGATCCTTTGACCACGACTTTATTAGTTATTGGAGGTTATGTTTGCATCTGTTGATATCTTTATCAATCGAACAATGTGCGCGGTTTTATCGCGCAGGTTTACTGATACATTTAGGACAGGTTCTAAATAATTTACGAAAAAATTTAGTAGTAAATTTCTTTACATGATTTTCTCTTTGCAACGTGTCAAATCATTTATTCGTAAATTTTCTCGTAAATTTTCGCGTAAATTTAACGTCGTCTCAAACAGGCTTTACATTTTTAATTAAATGAGGTATATCAAATATTAATAATAATAATAATAATAATAATTAATAATAATAATAATAATAATAATAATAATAATAATAATAATAATAATAATAATAATAATAATAATAATAATAATAATAATAATAATAATAATAGCCTTTTATTTTTTTCCATGATTATAAACAAAGAAATACTTATATGTATACTACATCAAATGAAATCTACATACCGTTAGAAACAAACCAGGCGGAGTTCAGGTTACTACAAATTGTAGCGCCTGCTCTTCCACTCAACCTGACTATCCTAAAACTAACCTATTAGAAAGAGAGGTCATGCTGGATCTTTTTATTATTATTATTACATAACTTTTTTTGTCGTTACACAGAAGTAAGTGTAACGCCTAGTTTTTTTATAGCTAATTAGTTTTCACTAAAACAGGCCACAAACAAAGGAAACATATAATAATGAAAGCAATAATATATCGTATAACGACAAACGAGCAAGTTGTTGACGTATCTGCAGGTAACAAGTATGATAGTAATATAGTAAAGAATAGTTCCATTGGAATAAAATAGTATAATATTTGATAATAAGTTTTTAATTTTTATAAAGAACATTATTAATTAATTATTAAAAAAATTAAATTAGACTGCAAGAGTTTTAGTCTGAGTAATCCTTATGAATCGGTTGAATGTCATCATAAACCTGATAGTTCCTTTATGAATATGCCTTTATATTGTTTGAGTATTAATATGAGTTTTGAGATTTTTTTGTGCCTGTGGCAATGTCATACCATCACATTGTGTATGTGAATGTGTGCCTCCGCTATCTCTTAAAGTTTCGTGAAGATTGCGTTGATATATTTGAAGAATGACTTAATGTACTTAATTGATGTTTTAGGTACTACTACTACAGAATCGCCGACTCTTCAACAGGTTACGGCTACTTGGCTTTCGGACTGAATCCAATTCCTAACTACTAAATATCCGCTAAACAGGTAACAGAGTGTGCCCATCTGAAATCTGTATGTATTTACATATGTCCGATAGATACGATTATGTCGTAGATGATTTCTATTGTAATATATAATTTAATGAAATCACATAATAAATAAATTTTAAGCTAAAGACAAAACCACATACCTACAAACAATATAATTTAGAATAAGCTGTTTTCTTTTTTTAGCATTTTGTAATAAATCTTATATACCTACACTTACATCTAACGTTATATGTAAATTCCAAAAATGCAGGACAATGAAACAAACAGTATGTATTAAAAAAAATAATCAAATACATATGTATATACCACGACAAATCTTCCTAATAGAATATTATACGACGAAAAGCTATGCAGATGCCTACCAAATTTTCTGCTGATGTAGTTAACGCTTCCTACAAATAAGATAAGTAAAAAGAATCAATAACATCCTGTTTTCCCTGTTTATAGAAGTATCGTTTCTTAAGTGAATTATTTGTATGTTTATACATTTGTTTAACGTCTAGAAAGATAACAAAAAGACACTTTTTCCATGCGATCAGGAAGTCCGTTCGTGTTACAGCCAACCCGCCAGACTAAACATATGCCCCCTTCCTGTTTCGAGCAGGCACATATATGTGTTCTAGTATGAATTATATTTCCATATTTAATGAGGATGGAGAGTAATTCTATCTATCCAGCGGGAAGGAAGGGGATGAATGCTCCGTGTTCTATACGTTTTTGTTAAACAACGAGTCTGTTGCTGCCGTTATATCACCGGATGAGTTAGTGCGAGTTCGGTGTTTGCCAGAAAGGCACTAAAGCGTCACGAATTTGTGACACAAATATATAATAAAATTCTACTGTACAAAGACAAAAGCCAGAAGTTATAAAATTCGATAAACATCCTGAATTATTGGCGTAATCCTCCAGAACTTTTCTAATAAATTTTAGTTTACTATGAAAACAACGCCAGAGCACGAAGAAGAAAAAGATCTTCTTATACGGAGGTTCTTAAATATTCGGTTTATGACCATGAAATTGATATGAGCACCATTAGACGTAGGAGTACATTATTCAGGAAGGCATTTGTTTTGAACTACTTTTCAATTGCATCTAATTTTCGGTATCGCAAAATACCTGAAGAACAACAACATTATATGTTTCATCTGGTATGCTTAACTAATTCTTTCCAGTCTAAATTTGCAAGGTGCAAGTGCTAGATATTGTAATCTGAAATCAGTAATAGAATTTAAATTTGTTGAAATTTTTTATTTCTACGTAATAAAATTATCCGTTATTTCTTATCAATATCTATTTCCAAAACAAACTTTAAAGACCATTCCTTTTATACTACATATCTTGCGCAGAATCATTTTCACTTTCGTAAAGAAATTCAGAGGTACCTAACAATATTGAGATCTGAGATTTTTTGAAATGTAGTTTGTAATAGCCATTTATAAACTACATATATCTCTAAAAATGTTAGCTATTATTTTCACAAATACTGAAATAATTCAAATAGGGCTAGTTTTAGAAGCAACATTAATTATACTTATGTAGTTTTCGATCTGTGGCGGCAATATATTGTATATACATACACAATAGGAGTATTACCTGATTATGTTTAAAATAAAGAAATTGGTTATTTGTTTTGCCATACATATATATAGGGCATGAATGCGAAGATTGTCATGCCAAATACCAGTTTCTAATAAGACTACACTGCACTTTTCAATAAAAACAAAGACAGATACCATTTTATTCAACTTTGTGATACAAGTTTACAGAGTGCAGTCAGTTTGTCCCATTTTCGTTTACATATATCTAACTAGATGTATTACATGCTAGCTTTTTACCAGTGCAGCAACTGCAGTAATGGGGAAGTCCAAACAGGCAATTCTTTAGACTTTTCAAAAACATAATGTTTAGAAGGGACTTCTAGAACAGTCCGTGATAATACACTCACATATTTATCAGCTCTAGTGTTCCTAGCTGCTTGTGTGGTGAACCACATGCCGCTTATTTTTAAGCGATAAGACAGTTTATGCAATATACTACTGCGTATTTCATTCTATGCCACCTTAAGACGTGTGGTGTTACGGTTATTCGGTTAGACTCTATATAAGGTAAAACGCTATATTATGAGACAATGTTTCATGGCTCAATAGAGGTTTTTGATTTTCAAAATTGATTATAACTTCAATATGGTGGATATATTTTACATACACATATCAAGCTTTAAGCTTCTACAATATTAAAAAAAAATGTTATGAAAAAGAGTCAAAAAAGTAATGTAGGTAATTAATTATAAATGTTTTCTTGTACCAGCCAAAGATAGAATATACAAATGTGTAATATGTTCATAGAATGTTTCTAGGGCCGTGCATCCGTTATCTGTAATTCCAATGCCTCAACCTTTTGGAATTTTAGTAATTATGTTCCTTAGGAGTATTATCCGCTGGGAATAGTTCACATCTAGGAGTCCAAAAAGTAGTTAATAGACAAGGCCATGGGGTGGTCGCATTGTCATATTGACGCAGATTACCTAATAGTCAGAGTTACGGGTGATTCCTTTCCACATCTTTCTGCAAACGTATTAAAACGTCCAGATAAAAGTAGTAGGTGACAGAATGATGATTGCCAAATACCAAAAAAAGATAATCATCGATTTAGTGCCTGACTTTCTTACTTTGTTTGAGTTGAAGGGTCCGCTGGCTGGTTTCGAACTCATATCCATATTCAGAGTTACTTTCAAATTGAGCTTTTAAGTCCTGACCCAATTTTCGCTGCAACGCATTCCATATGAAAGAGATAGGTAGATTTGAGATAAGGAAGTGCGGCGAAAACATTTTTGAAAAGTCATCGAGGCATTTGGTAAGTTCCTGCTGCCAATTTTGTCAGTAGAAGGCAACATTTCAAACACACTCATGTTCCTGGAAGTCTGTCTAATTTGGAAAAGTTTCTACTACTCCCTTGCATTATCAATATATTGTTGTTTATACTGTTTACATAAAATATCATCCCCGCACGATTTCATAAATGAACTTCAATTCTTGATTTGCATTTCCAGTTACTAACTATATTTTAAGAGGTCCTTCCTCTTGCCGGGAATAATTCCTCTACCCGTTCAGTACTATAATTCTACCTGAGCGCAGTGTACGACAATGTACGACATTAACTGAAATATATAATTAAATATGTTGTCAGTAGCAATACATAAAATCACACGAAATTCTTCCGGACGTCATAATACCACGTTGGCAATTATTGTCGAGCGACAATAGCTAGACACCTGTATAGCGAGGGAGTTCCATAAAAATAGCGGTGTTTTGATGGCGGCGTTTACACCAATGAGTGGAAGCTCCACTTCGCCTGGAATTTTCTAATTAAATCCGCCCGCTGTATGAAGGTCGTTATGGAATTCATACCTGAGAGCGAACAACTGTTTGACATTGCTGCGCGGTCGCTTTCATTACATTCCCTGTTTGTAAAGCCCGGATTGTTAAAAAGCAAAACTTGCTCGGTATTCAATGCCCTGCTTGCTGTGCGATTGCATGGATAAACAAACTGCAACAAATTTACGGGAGACGTGCTACGGTCTGGTACGTAACGCAAAATTTACTGAAAAATGAAGAGTAGTTATATTGCGAATAGTGCATCCAGAATTTCGCGGAAAAGTTTTTATTCGACATAGCTGTTCTTTCTGCAGGAATGAGCGCACACTCTTCCACAGTTTGCCCATAGGTATTTCGTTATGAAATGGAATATATATTTAAAGATTGCATGAACCATTGCTAATGAGGTTTTTCTTACATTTTTAACACAGAAATGTTTGCTTATTAGAATTTGTACAAATAGATTTTTTATGTTTTTGGAAAATACATGGATTTTGTACTTTATAAGAGAGCCTTACTGAAATCTATTTCCACTCATAATTTGTTCTTCATGATTTGTTAGAGTTCACTTGTAAAAATTTACAACAATCTGTTGATAACCCACACAATTTGATGAACAACATCAAACTACATGTTATTTATTCCAGATACCTTAATGTACCCTCGGGACTTGCTGATTCAAATCAATTTGAGCTAGCAAATATATTCGCCTAACTGACATAATAATAATAATAGTAATTCATGCCTTAACATCCCCCAACAGCTGGCGCCAATTACAGAGGGCATCGGCTGGCCATGAGTTATTATTACGCCTGCGGCTGTAGACCGACTTAAGATGTTATCTTTCCGCATTTGCCGTGGAATTTGGGAAACTACAGAAAACCAAGTTCAGAAAGAACATCCTGAGGTTCGAACCCGATACCACCAGACTATGAAGCACAATATTCCTAGTCACCTGCTTTACTTACTTAACTTTTTTTATGAGCTGTATTCCTTGCGATTCCCATAATTGTGCCCAGAACAAAACGGCAAGTCCGAATTTTTTGGTGTAGAGACTTCTCACTTTTTCCTTGAACAAGGTTAGGTATGCGAAAGAGCTTAAAGTCATAAAAATTACGACCATGTTAATGGTTTCCAGCCTTAGACTATCTATTAGTAAATTAGAAAGTTTAGTTATAAAAGTTTGTTGAAAGAATCCACGAATTTTCCAGAAGATGTGAAAACCACACCTTTTATTTCTCTTCGTTTTTGCTCCCTTTATCATTAAAGGTTTAAGTAAAATCTTAAAGAAGTGGAATCATATACAGTTTGGATTAGTTTGGGTACTAATTAGAAAGTCAGATCGGTAATATTAAAGATAAGATTCAGCCTTTGAAAAGCCGGGGATTTAGGAAATCCATTGTAAAAATTGTAATGAAAAATATATTTGGGCACGCGAGGCGTTCCATTACAACTATTTCCGATAAAGATCACAACATAGATCAATCTGATATTAAATTAATTCGATCGATTAGTAATTGTAATTTTCTGAATGTTTGTCTTACTTCTCATTCTTCACACAGAAATCAGAATTCATCAGAGTGTAGTTTTCGCCATCGCACAAATTCACTTTTAATTGGTACTGTTTCAGTTACTGCGTACTTTCTGTATTAACAATTACTTGTAGCAACATGAAGTAATATTGATTATTGAGAAATTGCCAATTCATTCATTTTATTTGTTTTGCTTAGTAACAGCAATAAACCTCTTAGCGATTTCCACCTAACTTGGTTCACTTTGCTACATACTTATATAGCCATTGTGTCGCTATTCTGCGTTTTTTGGTAAATCTATAAAATAGCATACGTAAAACGAAATTCAATTTAAAGTTTTTTAATTAAAATTTAATTGTTTCTAATAGCCGCTAAGGGAGCTTGAGCGCATACAATGGTACGATGGAATTTGAAAAAATTCCTACATTCTATTACATTTTCATACGAGAATAATGAAAAATTGAATCCATCGAGTAGGCATACCAAAGCTATGTCTGTCCTTTATCGATCACGTAGAGATATACGCCATTGGGTAATTATTACTACCTAGAATGCTCGGCTGGGATTGATATCAAATGATAATTTAGAAAATTTTTCTCGTATAGACCACACTTTTTTCCACAGAAAGATTACTTTTTAATACAGCGATGCGCCGTCTCTCTCTTGAAATATGAATTTTGAATTAATGCGGTAATTGCGGGGCATCAAACTTTCATCAAAGCTGTTTTTTTCTCTGCTTTCCGGCGATGTTTCTGTTTTCGATCGATTTCCACTCCACTAAAAGTGTAATACTTGCACAGATGTTAATATTACTGGATGGCGTTTATGTGCACTACTAGTACGAAAATGTGTTTGTGCCTGCATTATATGCTACTGAAGATAGCATTTACTAGTTCATGCAACATTCTCATAAAATTGCAACTAGTGTTATCATTATATTTAAAACTGCATCGCTTTGCTGAAATTAATAACCCAAAAATGTATATAAAAAACTGATCATAACACGTAGGAATTATATTATGGTCTGTATGTTAAACCCACAGCTTTTCTTTCAAATTTAACTGTTAAGTGAATGAAGAACGATCTTTCTTTTTTTGTAGTCTTATACAGTTAATTTAAAGTAAAAATATCTTTAGCTCCACCAACCATCATTTTTGCAGTAAATATTTTTACCCATATGTATATGCACGCGCAAGACGATCTAATTTTATTTCTGGCCTTCCTGGCTTTCTTGTTATAATATAGTGTCCTAAAACATTAATGTCATTCGCAGACGGAAAACTTACATACTATGTTAGTAGCAAATATACGTAGTATTATGCAAAATTTCATAAAAAAACAGTATTTTGAATAATATATAAGCAAAGGAACTCTCTTGCTGCCGAAGTAAAACACTGAATCACGTTCACCCACAAAAACACCAAACAGTTTTATAAATTGCCAACGGGTTTCAACTGCAAAGATGTCATTATCAAGGCGATAATAAAACTGAACAAAATACAAACTAAACTTACCAGAGAAACTAAAAGTTACTAGTAAACAACCTGAATTCGATTCGCATCATTAACCTCGCATTGAAGAAAACGAATGTAGAATAGGCCCATTGTCACTGGTCATCAAACGAGACCTGTTTTTGTAAATCTGCAGTGTAACATTGGAGTGATTAATGCTGTGAACTTTTCGAAAATATGTTGGGGCAAGGAGAATACCAGGGGTATCCGACACGGATTTTAATAAATCTCAACTATGTTGTAGAGGATCCTTCCCTCAATACCAAGGTACGAGCTATCATCCTAACACGCCCTAATTTCTGAGAAAATCAACGTTGTATAGCGCGTTATATCGATAATGTTAGTTTCTCAACAAGCAAGCCTTCGTAGCCTAGTAGATAACAACCACGCCTGCCAAGCTGGTGGCTCGCGTTCGATTCCTACCAATGCTTTTTTTTTCAATCTTATTGTGCGCAATATTAACAATTATATTTCATACAAATTATTCATAAATTATCTTTCTCACCGTGGTAATTTTATTATTAAATAAAT